>CAUYSK010120708.1:0-57942 GCA_963575035.1 Avahi laniger | reverse complement strand
CTAAAGTACGGTGGCATCATCACAGCTCACTGAAACCTCAAACTCCTGGGCTCAAGCGTTCCTCCTATCTCAGCCTCCTAGGTAGCTGGGACTGCAGACCCACACTACTGCACCCGGCTAATTTTTCTATTTTTGGAAGAGATGGGGTTTCACTTTTGCTCAGGCTGGTCTTGAACTCCTGAGCTCAAGCAATCCTCCCACCTCAGCCTCCCAGAGTGCTAGAATTACAGGCGTGAGCCACCGTGCCTGGCCAAGGCTCCCTTCTTTGACATACACTCTTCACTACACTCTAGCAACTCTGCCCTCTTTGTCTCCTAGCTAAATTCACTCATCTAATGCCTGTTTTTAAGCCCCATAATCTCATGGATGGTTGAGTCATTTTTGGACTCTAACTAGAAGATGATTTATTTATGTTTATAATAGGTCAGATGTTGGAAGGGAGAATAACACAACCCAAAGCAACTTAGACACACTAACAAACTTGGGAGTATTTATTGACTTAGGAAGCTAGAAAAGACACCCAGGCTAAGGAAGAGCTGCAGAAACTAAGATATCACTTTATAGACTAACACAAGGGTTCAAATTCCACTTTTTCATTGTCTTCTTTTTTTTTTTTTTTAAATAAATTCTCACTTTGAAGGTATGTTTCTCCAAATGCTTGGAAGGCACCCTTAACAGTTCCTGATTAGTGCTACCAGTTTAGCTATCCAGTGAAAAGGTGGCTTCATTCTCTCAGCATTTGCATAGCAAAAAATAAAAAAACAAAAAAGTTACAGTCACAAGCTAAAAGTAAACAAACAAACAAGAAAAATAATGTCTACCGCTTGGACCTATCGCTGTTGTTCAGTGAGAAGGGATATAATAATTGCCCAGACCTGGGGCATGTGTCCATAGCCTAACGGAAGTAGATTAAGGAAGGAGTGGTTCTCTGGAAGAGTGGGAGAGACCTACGATGGGGACACCCGCAGATGTGCTGTGAGGACACTGAGATACCAAAGAGCTCATCTTCTGACTTAGTCAATAAATAGCTGAATGGCTTACTGATCCCGTGTCTCAGTATCCTCTTTTTCTTTCTCACTTAATAGATTTATTGTGGGAATGAAATACAATGAGATAACAGAGAAAAACTATTTTAAAACTTTTAGAATGCTGTACATAATTAGGGTGTTGAATTCTTCTACATTTTATCTATTGACTTTCAGCTTTTGATTGCTGTAATTATTTTTCCTTTACCATGAAAGCCTGGCTTAGATGACTTCCAGAGTCATTTTACATCTGAGAAAGCTGAGTTTCAAAATAGGAGAATTTCTGCTGTGCTGTAACAGAAAGTTGTATCAGAGATGTCATTAAGCCCTAGTAGTCCTGGAGGAGTGTCACTCTCTGCATGTCCCAGTGTTACTGTCTTCTACGTGGAGGTTCTTTCAGGTTCTTGGTGATTGTTGGAAGAAAAGAATTTCAGGATGCACTACATATGTCAAAGCAAGCAGCTTTTATTCAAAGTTTGAAAGTGAAAGTATGAGAGAGAGAGAGAGAGCTCAAAAAGAGCAGCTGCCCTAAAAGGAAGGGGTTTTGGTCTTATGAAGTCCTACTAATTGAGGGAAGGAATATTCAAGGTTAAGGAGTTGGATTTTACTAAGAATTTGGGTAATAATTTCTAGAATTGGGTTCCCTCCCATTTTCATACTTTATATAATTGTTTCAGAACTGTCACGGTGATTTCAAGGGCAGAGAAATTTTAAAACCACAATGCAAATGATATTGTAATTAGCCAAAGTTCATGTGAGGTGACCTAGATAGCTGACAAGCTGATTGAAGCTGATTCTTCGCTGTGGTTATCAAAACCGCTTAGTTAGACTTTAACACCTGCACCCACTCTGCAAGCCCCTGTATCTGGCCTCAGCTCTGTTTCCTAGTCTCCTGCTCTAATATCAGGAGAGGGCTGCAGATCTGGCCGCCTGCCCCAACTAGATATTCTGCTGCATGGTGCCTACCTTGTTTTAGTCACCCTGTCTTGAGTTTAAGAGGTGCCCTACACCCCGGGGTCCTTAGTATAATCCCAAAGCTAGCTAGGAATAGCAGTCATTATTTCACAAAGCATGTGAGCCAAGACACCTTCAGATACAAGATGACAAAAGCTGAAAACTGAGGGTTACAGCAGCCAGATGTCAAGTCAGAAAGCCAAGGAGGTTGAGAGAACTCATTTCAGAGCATGATCCTCCTGTTCCTGGGCTTCACTTGTTTTTACACAGTGATCTCTTGCTTTGGCCCGGCCCCATGTGTCCACTCCTCTCTCTGTATTTATTACTTCTTCAAGGTTGCAAGCAGGAGGTATAAAATGTTGCCTTTGGCAACATAGCTTTTCAAAGATACTCAGAAATGTGGCCTGGCAAAACACCTCAGTGTTTCATCTAGACAAATTTTTAGGTTTCCAGTATTTCCAGGACTGGGGTATATGGCAGGTTTCCTGGGAGACTGGAGAAATGTCTCAGGATTCTTCAGGAGTCAAATTATACATATGCGTATATGTATTGCCTTCTCTCTTTTACTAGGGATTCATTTCCAGAGAGCAGAACTTACAATCTTTGGCCGTCTAGTAAATACAGAGCAAGCCTAATGGAAGGAATTTTGCTCCAAGCTATTTTATAGGCTATTGGTCTCCTATATGCCTTTAGAGACTGCTTTTTCTTCGAGTGCTAATCTCTAATCTAGTGAGTTAACAAAGAGAAAATTTTTACATTACTCAATAAAAGAGCCACAGTTATTTATGCAACTTCTTTCCAGCAAATGTAGATGGGTTTAGGGCAGGAACATTTTGTTATTCAGTAAGCATCCTTTCCCTAATCCAGAAATCCAGACCTAATTTCCAAAGGGACTAGACCCAAGAATTTAGGCATACAACTCATTCATTCATTAATTCATTCATTTGCTCACTGAATGAATATCTCTTAAACATGTTAGGTTCTATGTCATACTTTGGAAATTAAAAGATAAATAAATCAGTACCCTCAGACCTGAAGGAATTTACAATCTAATAGAAAAAACTGTTATGTAAATTGTAATTATAATGTTTTATTCTAAATGTTTAATTCATAAATGTATGAATAAAATATTATAGAAACACAGAAAGAGGAATGAGTTGAACTCCCTGGAGGTGTCTGGGGGCACTAGAATACTCCAGCTATCTTTGTCCTGGAAGACCGCAAGAATAAGTGAAGGACTATTTGTCTCAACAGAAAATATTGAAATAATGAGGGCAAGATTGTCTACAGTGTTAGAAGAGTCCAGCAAGGATATATCCTGATCTTTAATGATTCAGATGACTGTTCGATTTATATGTAGACTAAGAAACTTTTGAGAGAAAAAGGAGGATTCAAGATTACCCAGTGACAGCAAGCATGTCTTGGGGTATCCTCCCTGAGATGCAGACTTGGAGACAAGAATTTGAGAACAAGCCATTTATTTGGGAGAGTATCCCAGGAAACACCAGTAGGAGAGTCAGGAACTAAGACAAGGGAGGAAGGAAAGCCGGTAATACATACACATCAGCCGGTTACCACTGTGGGCAACTGCTGAGAAACTCTGAATATCAATCTAGAACACACCCCAGAGTCATCCCCCAAGGAGAAAAGAAACTGGGATATTTACCGTTCAGTTTCCATCTTTCATTGTCTGAGGGTCACTCCCAGGGGCATAAACAAGTACACACTTCTTACCTGCCTTTCTTTTGAGCCTAGAGAAAGCCTTACAGAGAGAGTCACAGGTGCTTGTCCTGGGACATCTTAGACATGGACTTGAATGTGGACATCAGGGTGTTATAGGTAGAAACCAACATCATCTGCTCTAAGGTGTTAACAAAGATTATTCCAGGCAAACTAGGACATATGATTTCCCAGCTAATGGGCCAATATATTAGGAATAAATATTTGCCCGTCTCTCCTTGAGTTGAGTATGAATCTGAAGAGTCTAAACTATTACATTTTTAGGGGAGGGGATAAAATATCTTCCATTATTAGAATTCTTCCAAGATTGTCTCCTAATATCTTGCTCATGCTACTCCATATCTATATAAAAGCTCACTGGATTGTTATGTTCCTCCATTCAATTACATTTGCTCCATCTGTACTTGCTCTTGTGAAAACTCTCTAATTACCAAGCACACATTTAATTAAGCACCTTTTTAGTCAGTTAGCATGAAGTTGTGAAAGTTGTAAGAGTGAAAGTCAGTCATATGAGACGAATAGCAAAAAAACATAATAGACCCACCTGTTCAAAACCGGCAGAATAAAATAAATGTGGAGGGCATTACATATTCTGTGGAGCATCTTCCACTTTATTGTTTTGCAAAATGGCTTTTGAGTCATCATTACTGCTCTCAGTAATTAATGAACGCCAGATGGAATATGAAACAAACAGGGCCGCATCCATCAGGAGGTGTTTCCTCAGAGCTAAATGAGGCAGAGCTTGGAAAGTTTTCACCTCCCTTAGTCTTGGTTCAGAGAAGGAGTTCAGATCTTTACGTCTTTGGGGGGAAACCTGGATGCCCACCCTGGCTGTCTGATACCCACAGATGAGGCAAACACTTTCCTCCTGCCCATTTGTTTCTAATGTAGGATTCTATGGCTGTGCTTCAAGTATCTTCAAGTAATTTTCCTTTTTCCTTACTAGATAGAAAGGGTAATTTTGAAAATCTATAAAATGAGTGAGAAGGGAAGAAAGCAATTCATATCATTTTATGTGGCTAAATCATGAAAATAAATGAGTCAGGGGTTACTTCATGGCTCTGGGCTTGGAAGAGCAGGTATGTATCCACAGCTGAAGCCTGTCATCAGTATTAGAGCTTCCAGATAGTCATAACAACAGATGTTCTGAGGTTCCCCAAGGTTCCAAAGGACAGAAAACCAAGCGCATAACCAAAGGAACTTCAAGATGCAAAGGAATTATTGAAGATGAGGTAAGGTGTGATTAGGCAGTAAATCCAAATGCAATGACTGTGTTCTGGGATTTAAGGATGGAAAGATTATCTGTTCTTTAGACTTTTCTAAAACTTTCCTTGTATCTGAAACTTTGGGAAGTCTCAAAAAGAGTGGAACAAACTCTTTGGTTCTAGTAATAAAATTTTTGTTGCTAAGATAGTCTATGGGGAATTTAGGTGGAAAAGATTCACTCAAAGAGGAAGCAAGGGAGGATGGGCTGTAATACAGAGAAACTCTCCTAATAAGTGAATAACACATAAACGTGTACAGATAGCTCCGATGATCTGTCTATACTCTAGGCTCTACTTTGTTTCTTATCTAAACTTTTCAGAAGGTTGGAGATAAGAGTCTTCAATGCTATAAATTCAATATTTATGTCACTCCAAAATTCATATGTTGAAATCTTAACCCCCAATACGATGGTGCCTTTGGGAGGTGATTAGGTCATGAGAATAGAACTATCATGAGTTAATGCCCTTATTCAAGAGGCCCTGGAGAGTTCTTTTGCCCCTCTACTATGAGAGGACACAGTGAAAAAAGGGCATCTATGAAACAGGAAGCAGACCCCCACCGAACACTGAATATGCTGGCATCCTGATCTTGGGCTCTCCAGACTCCAGAACTGTGAGAGGTAAATGTTTATTGCTTAAGCCACCCAGTCTATAGTATTCTGTTATAATGATCTGAACTAAAACATGCAAGTTCAAAATAAACAAATTTCTACCATTTGAACCAAAAGCTATATTGAGCCATCTCCTTACTTGACTTTACCAGGTCCACTCTCAAATTTGGGCCCCTGTCACAGTTTTCATTCACTGGATTCCTAATATTGTTACCTTTTCCCTTTTATCCATCTACCTGATACCTACCTTAAAGGCCTAACCCAAGCAGAACACTCTCTAGGAAACTTCTATCATTTGAGCATAAGCTGATCTCTCTCTTCTGAAATGTTTTGACACATATGATCTGTTCCACTCAAATCATGTCTAAAATACAGTCTGTTCTCTAGTCCCTATTTCACATGGACAACCTTTCACCTGCAACTGGATCGTAGGTTCCTCTAGACATGACTATGACTTATAGTTCTTCTGAACTCTACCCATAGCATTAAACATAGAATAGCAAGGATTCATGAAATGTCTAAGCTGAAACAGAGATTTATTTTGAAATCCCATATTTAAGGATGAGGCAATTGAGACCCAGGAAAGGAAAGTAACTTTTCTAAAGCCTTTCAAAGAGTTAGTTACAGTGTCAAAACTGGGCTATAAAATTTCTGACCCAAGTCTAATACTTTTTCTTTTATTCCAGATAGTCCAAGATCTGACATATAATGAAACAAATTTAATCACATTGATATCCTTGAATTTTTAAGAGCATTCCCCAAACATAAGGATTAGAATCCAACACTTTTTAGAGGAGGAGGGCATTTTTAAAAGTTGGCAAACTGAAGAGTTTCCCTCAAAAAAACATTTAACCTGTTTTGGTCTCAACAGAGGGACCGGCTTTTTCTAATCAATGTCTCTGCTTTTGTTTTTTCATAATAATCAGCAAGGAGGAGAGTTAATACCACTTAAAGGAAATCACTTTACCTGACTGAAAGACCATTTTGCTGTCTTCTCCAGCACTTAGGAAGTATATAAATTTGGTGCCAAGTGACAAGTGAAAAAGGTCTAGCTACAACTTGAGACTTCATCAAAAACCTGCCTGTCCCTTCCAGCTATAGATCACTCAGCATTTTCCCAGAAGCAGATAAACTTTCTTTCAAAGAAAAACGAAAAAGCACACAGTAAGAGAAGAAAGGGAAAGGACAGACAAAAGATACAAAGCAACAGAAGGCAGCCAAAAAGTTTCTCTTTTGCAAAGCTTATATTACCTAACCCCTACCCCAAATCTCACCCACAGGTATGTGGCAACTGGCAGTATGCAGTGTGAGCTGCTAAAAATGCACAGCATCTGGACTCCTTCAAACCTGACAGCAAAGATTAGCCTCAAGGAGTCTTATAGAGACAGTGCAAAGTGAGTATAGGGACAGAAACCACTTGAAAGGGAAAAAAGCCACTTGAAAGTAGCAGTGATGGGGACTTATGTGTGTGCTCTGTGAAATTTATAATAAATTTTCCTTGAGCACTGAACAAAATAGCAAAGCTTTAATCTTAAGGGAAGAAGGATGACCAACCAATTACTCTTAGATTTGGGAACTTAAAGGGCAGCTAATCAACTCCTTGATTTTTAAATTTGTTTTGGACTAGTATTTTTTTTTTTTCTCTCTCTCTCTGCTAGGCAGGGAAGTTATTAGAAGTGTCTTAAAATACTCTCACGTTTCTTTCTCTTTTCAAATCTATTCACAAAGCTAAATTTCTGAAATGTGTCAATTTATAAAAATCAATTAATATTGCAGAGAAAATGCTATGTTTTATGATTTCAATATCTCAAGAAAAAATTAACCCTTTATATGACAACCAAAGAAAGTTAGAAAACAATTTATGTGTTTGCCGCTTTGAAACCCACTCTTTCAATAGACTCATGATTTTCTTATGATGCTGAACCAAAATAATTCCTAGAGCCAAAACTAATAAATGTATGTCCTCACATGGTGCTGATTAATTATAAAATAATTTGCTGCTGAAATATATTATAAATCTATATGTGTATATGTGTGTATTTATATGCCCAGAAACTGCTTTTTAGACGTTGAAAGACTTTTAAAGGTATCATAAATTAACATTTGATCTTAACACCTACAAGTGTATTTTAAACAACTTATTAGGAAAAATAAAAGAATTTCTACTTACTTTATACGTAAGTAAAATAAGGCATATACAACAACATTGTGGAAAATAAATGTTAGCTGTGTTCTTTGAGGAAGCAGGTTTATGAGAATCAATTTAATACATTATTTTTGTCCCTTCTGCATCTCACTCATGCTGATTAGAGCTATACTTCCTATTAAAACATTTTTAAAATCCTCAAAAGTACATAATTTCCTTGGAAATTTGTATTTCCTCATAGTGTTTAACATAACATTTCTTTCAAATCACCGAATTCATGGTGAGATGAAGATGGGGATACACTTGTTTTGCTCCACTTTTGTTGATGTGTGCTAGCATTTCTGTCATTATTCATGCCTTTTAAAACATGGTCATAAAACTTCTAAAATTTGCCTAGTATTATTTAATGTGTAACCTAAAAACAGAGTGCTGTATTTATGTGTGTGTCTGTGTGTATATGTATCTATATATCTCCATGTGTACGTAAAATTTATCACTGTCCTCTAATATTGATACAATTCACTACAAGTTACTAACATAATTCACTACATATTAACTACAGTGAATACGTTTATTTTTCCAAGCTTTGAATGCTCTTCTACATTTACAGCCAATGTGACTTAGGGTTGCAATTCAGGGCCAGCACTAGGAGGGAGGGAGTGAGGCCCTGGGGCACAGCATTTAGGAGGCATTTATTCTCAGGGCGGAACCCTCAGAGCGAGTGCCCCCTTAAACTTCCCACCCTGGCAGTTTCACTCACAGCACCAGCCCCTAGTTATAAACTGTGCTCTGTGCGCTTTGCCAATAACTGGCCTGCCACCACTACCTTGAACTGAGTGTTGCTGTGTTGCGTACCCTGATATAGCCCCTCTTCGTGCCATCAATTTGTATCCTAGTAAACAATTTAGAACGATACATGTCTGATTAAATGTGTGTAAGGGATAGGAATGGATCAAAGACACAAAAGAAAGTATTCTACTTGAAGCTAAAATGTTAACTTCATAGTGATCGAAAAAAAAAATGGAAGAAACCAAAATAAAATACCAGAAAGTAACTGGGACTAGAAGAGGTGTTTGGGAATTATGAAGGGTGTTATAAACTTCCCTGCCTGGGATTATGGACTAGTAATTATTTGAAATGTAGCTAGAAGAACCTGTGGATGGTAGCACATTCCAAGTTCAAGGAATTTGAAAAGAACAGCAGAAAAATTGGCGTGTGGATCTGGCAACCATCTTCTAAGAGACTAGGCTATAAAAACCCAACACAGCTGTGATTCAGCTATCTCTGGAGCTCATAATTTTGTGAGCACCTACCTTGTTCCAGATATTTTGCCAGTTACCCATTGCATCTTATCTCTAGTTCTCACAGCACTTTGCTTTAAAGAAGTTGCAGAGTATCAGAGTGATTAAAGTGATTGCTAGTGCCCATGAAGCTAGCAATTGTCAGACCTGGATTTTATTCCAAGTTCATGTAACTCCAAAGCCTTGACTATAAGTCACTGCTTGTGCTCCATGATTGAAAAACATGAAAACAAAGTAATTACTATAATTAAAGAAGACTGGACAATGCTATAACCCATCAGAATATATTATGATTATCCTTATAACTTGTAATATTTAAACATCTAGCGCTAAGACCAGTTTGCTGGACTCTACTGAATGTATTCTCACTGGATTTACCGTTGGAAACACTAAACTACACTGCATTGTACACACACACACTTTAACACAGATTCAAACAGAATCATATTTTTTTCATCTCAGTAAGCAAAATTAAAGATCAATCGTCTCCCCCAATGTTTTCTAGTTAGCATAAGTTTGCAAATGATCATCTTCCCTACAAACTTTTAGGAAAGTAAGTATCCCAGTCCTGACTGGTAATCACAACAAAATTGCATGATTCCAAGAAGATTAAAGTTTCTCTTATTTTAGCATTATGAGGCTTACTTATCAATAAGATAAGCAAGCATTTGCTTTTTATATACTGAGAGAGGAACTGCTGTATCTTGTGCCTACAGGAAGTGAAAAAGTAGTAGTCTGCTTTATCGAGAAAACATGTGGCTGACTCCACAGTTATTAAGAGGTTTTTTTCCTAACTTGCTTCTGTCTTATGGGGTAATAAATTTAAATGACTCCATCCATGCATACTCATATTACTGTTTGTGTTGGCACAGGGCTTGTGTGTGATGCTATGGGGATTGGGAGTGGGGAGGGAGAAAGGAATGATATTTGGTAAACATATGTGACAGACTCTCTGTTTAACTCTTTACATAGTTTTTCATTTAGTATTCACAAAATTTGATCATGCTGTATATTTTTCGGAACTCTTCTGATTACAAGTAACAGAAATCCAACTCAAAAAGGCTTAAGTAAGAAAGCGGTTTTTAAAAGACTCATGTAACTGGAGCTGCAGGGTGGGCTGGCTGTAAGCACAGGCACGTCTGGCTCAGACAACATCATGAGTGCACGATCTCACTCTCTCCAACTGTGAAGTCTACACTGTGCTATCTTGCCTCAGTCCTCCAGCACTCTCTCAAATCATGCTGCTGGCAAAACAGATGCCAGCAACTCCTGGCTTATATCTGTAGCCCATCGGTCCCATCAGAAAGTAAATTTGTCTTTCAGAGTTGCTTCCTCGAGTCCCAGGATTGAGTTCAACTGGACTCACACAGTCAACTTTGAACAAGAACAGCAACAAGGAGAATTTTGTGCCTAATTGGCCAAATCTGCATCCTATTGCTCTGCTTTGTGCTAAGCTAGAGAAACTGTTTTTGAAATATAGGGCATAGCCTGGAGGAGGGGTGGTTTCCCAGGGAAACATCAGGAATTAACAGAGAATGGAGGGATGGGAGAAGCATAGAGTTCCGGATAAATAGAAGACACCCATTTAAATTCGAATTTCAGATGAACAATGAATAATTTTTTAGTATTGTCCCAAATATTATATGGGATATATTTATAGTAAAAATTATGCATTATTTGGTACATATTTGTAATAAACATTATTCATTGTTCATCTGAAATTCAAATTTAAATGGGTATTCTCATCCGGAACTCTAAATCTGGCAACTCTAAATACGCAAAAACAATAAAAGACTAGTACAAAGGTCCTATTTTTTACATTTTGGACATGGGAATGTCACAGCCCAGAGAAATTTTATAACAGGCCCCAAATCTTTACATATACTACATATCTTAACAAGACACATACTCATGCTATCTAACTGTAAAGCCCTCATCTAATCTACTCCTACCTTTCCTTGCTCTGGGTCCATATGCACGCTTAGAACTAAGGAACTAACCTTTGTTTAAATGTAGCAGTGCTCAGCTGCAACCAGTAGAAATAACTTCCTGACTCATTAACACTAACTTCAATAGCATTAGCAAACATTTGCAGTTTCACATTATACTAAGAATTCAAATTAGCCAATATTTTGTTAAATGCACCTTTTCCCACAGGGTCCCTCCTGGTTTAACTAACCCATTGAGAGGAGTATTTCAAGGCAGAGGGAAAAAAGATCTGGGAAAGGACATAGGGAGAGTACATAGAAATAGACCTCCATCACTATAGCTTACAAATGAGATGTACAAAAGAAGTTTGGTAGTGCCTAGAGCCAGAGAGTTCATAGTGATGGGAACACTTAACAACCTGGGCTCCAAGAAAGAGTAGAAAGTTAAAAACCTAACAGAAGTTTAAAAGAGAAGGGAAATCCTATTTCATTGGCATTAAGTACATAAAGCTGACACCAATTTTAGACTTAGTGTGATCACTCCAATGTTATCTGCTTTGTTATCATTTCAGGAAAAAGAATACAACTGGTTCTGTTTCCTGATACAGTGTATCTGCAACAGAGGGAACAGCCTAAAAAAGAGCAAAAAAGTGTTTTAAGAGCTGTCTTTTTACAAACTCTTCATCCTTGGAAACTAAAACCTGCATCCCTGCCCGAGGCCAGTAATCAGAAGGGCAGAGGAGTACTCTTTGTTTCTTTGTACCATAGGAGAGACTGCTCAAGAGACTTTCCTAGGCAGAGTTCACGAAAGCCTGCCCTGCTGGAGATGGGGGTCATTAGGACCATCCATTGCAGGTAAACAGCCAACGCCTGAAGGTAAAAACCTATCTTTAAAAGCTCAGTATTTCTGCTAATACAGAGGATGATGGTACTTTAAGACCAGAGTCCCCATTCTCTTCATTTGCCAGAAAATTAATAAACCTCCCTTTCCTTCTCCGCAAACCACTTGCCCTCATTCTTCTGATGTGGCCTCAGGGACAAGTGCTGAACTTTCAAACTTTCAGTAACATATTCAAAATGTTTACCTCCTCACAAAGACAAATCAGCATATAAGAGTTAAATGAACCTTCTAATTTAATTACAAATCTTCACACTATCAATAGAAAAGAACCGAAACTCTCTAAAAGAAAGAGGTTGATTCTGAGCCAAACATGTGTGACCATCGTATGAAGAGCCACGCCCAGTACTCCTTGAGCAAGTGGTCTCACTGTGGCTGGGTTACAGTTCGGTTTTATACATTTCAGGGAGAAAGAAATTATACATATAAAGTCACAAATCAGTACATGGAAGGTGTTGGTTGATTTGGCCCAAAAAGACAGGACATCTGGAAGTAGAGCATTACAAGTTATAGGTAGGTTTAAAGATTCTTGGATTTGTAATTGGTTAAAGAAATGAAGCTTTGTCTAAAGGCTCGTAATCTTTTAAGTTAAGATAAGGAAGTCTATTAATCAGAGACAAATCACTGGACATATACCCACACTCAAGTGATCTGTTAAGGACATTGATGACCTGCAGGTGTGGTTTAAGCCTTGTCTTGTGTAGCCTTAGGCCTGTTCATGAGTTACAAAGGACATCTCTAAGAAGGGAGGAGAGCATGATGAGGCATGTCTGATCTCCCTTCTCATGGCCAGCAACTCAGCTTTAGGGTATTTCTGGAGTCAAGAGAGGATCCATTCAGTCAGATGGTGCTTAAGATTTTATTTTAGGTCACATAACTATACTTGCAAGCTTCCCTCCAAAGACAAAGTACAAAGAATTGAGAAAGTAGGTGAGGGGAGCACCAAGAGAAACCAGCTTAAATGATTTATTAGCTCATTAGAATGAATTAGCCTCTATCCTTAGTGACACTAGTTCTAGGTGAATCCAAAATAAGCAGCCAATCCAGACAAAATACTGAGACATAGCAATGAAATCAAGAATTGGACTTAGCGAACAGGTCATTCTGTTCAGTCCATCCACATTTCCAGAATGATCCAACACCAACAAGTTGACACCATCAGGAAGAAAACAATCATAACCATAACAAAAACAACACATTTAACACTTTCAGTGAAGTAGTCTCTATGCTGAATGCTTGTATGAGCTCACTTAAAATTGAAACAATTACCTGAAATAAATCTTTTCCCCATATTATAACACATTAGGAGACTGTGGTTCCAAGACTCTTTATGGAACTTACTCACATCTAGGGTTTTAACATCTCTATTCAGTTTCAAAATCCATGCTGTTACCCACTGCACTATACTGCCTCTCTAGACTGCAAAATAAGTATAAAAGCAAGGTCAGAAAATCTCTACTTTAAAAATATTTAAGAGCATATTCATTCCCACATTGGCTACTCATCTGTACCTCTAAGCCTCTTTTCAGGAAAATAACTACATCCAGCCTCATATCCTCTCGGGCAATCTGTTAAAACTGTGGGATACAGTGCTCCTGTTGAGGTGCCTCACCTAGGGCTTCCTTTCTTGGTTGGCACCTGAAGATCTCAGTAGAATTCCCCCAGACTGGAATGGGCACTGCACTTGTCATTATGTGGTGAATCTTGCATTCCTCCATGGCTAACAGCTCTGACAGGAGGAAGTGAGATGCCCTCATCAAACCTCACACCCTGCGTCCTGGATTTTCAGCCATATCTATCCTCTCCGAAATTCTCCTTTTTATTTTTAGTCCATTATGATCCAGTGGCCAGTCAATTTAAAAAAGCAGTTCTCTTTACTATCTAAGAAAATGTCAGGACAAATACTTTTAAATAAAACCCATATAGGATCTGGTATTCATTATTCTTGATGTTCCACAATTCCCAACCTGACCTCCCAATACTTTATTCTTTTTGGTAAATAGTAAATAGCATCACCACTTACTGAGCTGTTCAGGCTACATACCCAGAGGAATTGGTCAGGTAACTAGTTCCGATGGTAGGGAAGGGTTGTGATTCAAAGAAACAACCAAACCACAGCCACCTGGTTGAGGACCCCACCCCAGTTTCACTTTGTGACTGACACGTTTTATGCACAGTGCTACCCCTCAGACTAGCTGTGAGCATTTTAACAAGAACTATAAGGAGACACTCTCTTAACCCAATGGAATGAGCCTAATATTTGGAATCCCCAGGCCCAAGTGACAAGTGCAGGAAATTATAGAGGGGGAATTATATTTTTCATACCTCAAATAATATTCTTATATGCAATGCCATTTTATGTACATACAAATCAACCCTGACAATATGGATAAGAAAAGAGTACTGTACTAGGCATTGTACAGGGAGCCTTATTATATATTAGCTGTTGTTAAAGTAGAATTTTTAAAGGCATTTAATCCCTTTACAATTGTTAACTAGATTGTAGATAATTTCTAGCACTCTGTCTAACTGCTATGCTTCTATGATTTCTTGAAATTCAGTAAAAAGATGCTCTTTACCCAGAAGCATCTGAGTACTTCTTGTCTAACCATCGCTATTATCATCCTCATTAAAAGGTGGTTATTAACTATTTGCTAATGTTTTTATGCCAACAAGAATCCCACAGATGGGGAACTTCCCTGGATAATTCTAAACATACAGTGCTTATTTAGCATTTACTGTGCTCCCCAAACTTTGCTAGTATGTATTCTAATTTCTAAAACAAATGTTCAGGGTAAGCATTGAGAAAGAAAAGTGGCTCAGATGCCAGGAGGGTAATTGTTTAAAAAGGCATTTTGTTTTTTCTTTCTTTCCCTGATGTTTCAGACTAGGTGATAAATTACCTAAGATGTTATCACAAGTTGCACAATGTGGCTCCCACTCATTATCTTCATGTTTCTGGAATTTGTGACACAAAGAACAATGTATAGCTGTCTTATTCTGTTTTGCTTTGCTATAAAGGTATACCTGAGGCTGGGTAATTTATAAAGAGCAGAGGTTTGTTTGGCTCATGGTTCTGCAAGCTGTACAAGAAGCCTGGCGCCAGCATCTGTTTACGATGAGGACCTCAGGAAGCTTCCAGTCAAGGCAGAGGGAAAGCAGACCTGTCACATGGGGAGATAAGGCCCAAGAGAGGGAGGAGGTGGTGTCAGGCTCTTTCAAACAACCAGCTCTGGAGTGAATTAATAGATGGAGAACGCACTTGTTATTGTGGGGAGGAAATAGAATCATTCATGAGGGATCCACCCCCATCACATAAACGCCTCCTCCCAGGCCCCACCTCCAACACTGGGGATCAAATTTCAACATGCAGTTTGGAGGCACCAAACATCCAAACCATAGCAATGGCATAAATGGAAAATTAGCATCCTGTCTTACTGCTGAGTGGAGGCCTTCACATGGAGTGAATTGGAAGACAATGTACTGAAGAAGGATAAGTAAGGCATTCCTCTGTGACCCCTGAAAGAGTCAATCCTTCAAGATGGATCCTGAGTGGCTAACTGGGCCTAAATTCAAAATAGAGCCAAGGGGCCATTTGCTGACTAAAGGTCACTCACATACTCTGAGTTCCCCCAAAACACTCATGCTCCCTTAACTTTGGGAAATTCATAGCTCTCTGTTTCTCTTTACATCACCTGAATCAACCAATAGACTATGACCTGCGTGGACCAATCAGAACTCAATGCCAACCAATCAGAATTAAGCAAGTTTTCATCCCTCATTTGCAAACTGATCAGAGTGGGAACCTGGTGTGGGAATTTTCTCTATAAAAGACAAAGCCTCTCTTTGTTCTCACCTTTGTTTGATACTGAAGGCTGCATCTCTCTGGTTTGCGAACTGTTTGCTGGAATAGTCTCTTTAGTTTTCTTTTTTTAAGGGGAAAATCCTTTTCAGTGGATTTGCTGACACCTCTATGGAAGTGCAGCAGGGTCATTACAGGATTGATTGCCCTTTTGTCAGATCTGGATTCACATTCTGTTTCTGTCCATTATTAGCTTTGTGACCTTGCGTATTAATCATGTGTTTTTGATGTTTTGGCATCTGGGGCCTTGCCAACCCCTGAGAAGACTGCGCCTCCCAGGATTCGCCAATTCCCAGAGATAGTGAAAGACTCGCCTCCAAGTATGCCTTTTATGTGCAACTAACCAATCCAGAGCCTGGAGTCCCCAGTCACCTCCTTTATCAGGCTCTTACCTTCAGGCAATTATTCCTCAAACTTGTTCATCTCAGGGCCAGGTACCACACAACTCAGGACAGCCCCACACCCCAGTGTCTGTGGAAATTTTTCAGACTAGACAATCCTAGACCTGCTGAGACTGCTTACCCTGCCTTGCCAATTTCTTCTCATGAAAGACAACAAAATCTCCCTCTCTCTCTTTCCTCCTGCTCTCTCTACCTTCTGACCCACACTGGTGCTTCCGCAGGTGGCCCTGCATGGCAGCCTGTGCCCCTCTCCTGGGAACTAAGAGTAACACTGTCTTTCCAAAGGCAGTCATCTCCTCATCTGCTGGCCTCACCATACCTGAATAATAATAAAATGTACATTTTAAAACATGCTTGAAAATTTATTTAACCTCTCTGAATGAACTTAGGAAAGTTCACTCTAAATATGATACCTTGGTATAAAGAATATTTTGAATTAAAGCCCTCTGGGATCAAAAAACATTGGAAAGAGCTTTTATTTTATACTGTTACAACTCTTTAAATCCAGCTACACTCCTACCTCCCCCTGATGATGGAGACCCCCACTCTATTTCACATGATTGCCTTACAGCTGTCGATATGGTTTCAAAACCATGAGAGAATCTTTTGGACACTTCTTTAGACAACCCAGACTTACTCCTCTTTTGCGATGGCTCTTGCAAATGTGATTTCAAAAGAAATATAATAACTGGCTATGTTATGGTTTCCCCACGTAAAACCCCGGAGTCATACTCTCTGCCTACCGTAAAATCAGCACAAGCTACTGAACTTATAGCCCTCACTAGAGCTTCACATTAACAAGAGAAAAAAACTGCCACTATTTGCACAGACTCCAAATATGATTTTGAAGTCTGCCATGCAGTTGGCATGATTTAGAAATTTCATAGTTTCTTAACCTCTGCTGGCAGTCCTGTTGCAAATGGACCTATAATTGCTGCCCTATTCCAAGCTATTCATCTTCCTTGTAAGATTACTATTGTTCATTGTCCAGCTCACACTAAAGAAACAGATACTGTGTCGCTAGGAAGTGATAGAGCTGACAGGACTGCTAAATATGCAGCCAAAAGTGGCCCTCCCTATCCTTTATCCACTCAGTTTGTTACTTTGCCCATATCCCTGTCTGATATTGCTAATCATCAGGCCCTACAGTCCAAAAAGGATAGGTTGCTACAAAGTGGTGCTAAACAATTATCAGATGGATTATATATTGAGCCAAATGGAATCACTGTTTCCCCTTTTCTTTTGACTTTTGGGACATATGTGCAAACGGTGGTTAATTAAGGAACTAAAAAACAGTTGGTACTACCTTGAGATCTACAAAAATCCCTGACCAAATTATTTTCCAGTGTATTATTTGTAAATCTCACCAAATCTCTGGAGGAAACCAACACTCTCCAGGAAGCCCCCAAAGACCCACATTATATTCTGTGGCACTCCAAATCGATTTTATAGATTTACTCCCAGCTTTAGGCTTTTCTTACTGCTTGGTTATTGCTTGCATGTTTAGTGGATGGACTGAATGCTATCTGATCAGACATACAGATGCTACAACAATGCTAAAGAAATTAGGAACTGAGATTTTTCCTTGTTTTGGTATTCCTTTACGGATTGAGTGAGATCAAGGGACTCATTTTGCAGCAGAAATAAACCGCTTGCTTACAAAGTCTCTGGGGTACTCATTAAAATTTCATACCCCATATCATCCCCAATCCTCAAGGCAAGTGGAAGGTGAAAATCTAGATATAAAGAGGACTTTGGCAAAAGTCTGTCAAGACACTGGATTTATATGGTCAGAAGCATTACCTTTTGCCCTTCTAAAAATCCGTAATGCCCCAAATAGGAGATACGGATTAACGCCTTTTGAAACAGTGTTCGGTCACCCCATGCCTATTGGCACCTCTAAACCTCCTATTCCTGGGCTGGCTGAATATTACGGGGATTTAAGTGAACAATTTGATACCGTGACTATCTATACACAGGTGCTAACTAATATGCGTGGAGCATATCATCAACAGGTGAAAGGAGCATGGCCTCTGCCAACTGACAAGCTTTGCCATCCCTTTTAACCAGAGGATTGTGTATACATCAAAGTTTTTAGAAGAAGACGTGTGCGTCACCCCACTGGGAAGACCCTTATGAAGTACTATTAACCACATACTCTGCCATAAAAATAAAAGAAAAATCCTCCTGGATTCACATGAGACATGCCAAACTACACCAAGACAATTGGAGGAATACCCCTAGTGGTGACCTGAAAGTAAGGATTTATAGGGCCAGCTCCCAAGCCCCTGAAGCAGACGTCTTCACTAAGTAGACAGCTTGTAACAGAGGGAAGGGCTGGAAGAGAAAAAAGAAATATTTTCTGTCTCTTTAAAACGTCCCCAACTGTTTTTGGAAACTGCATCCTGGGCTGCATCCCTGAGGCAAGTTAAGTCCTTGTTAAAAGAGATAACATAGCCATGCCAGGCAGCATGAGCCCCTCAGGTGGGTGGCTGACAGAGTTCACAGGCTTTGTCTTTGGCAAAGATGGAACAATTGTTAATAGAAGAATTAAAGATAATAGCCTAAAACTGAGAAGCCCTCCCTTTAAAAGCTCTGAATGTCTACTTATGTTCAGAAAATTTGCATTTTGAGATAAGAAGGTCTACCATTTTTCCTCCTTTGCTGGCAAAGTAATACAACTTCTATTTCCTCCTCCCCAAACCACTTGTCCTCGTTCTTCTGATTTGGCCTCGTGGACAAGTGCCAAGTTTTCAGTAAGAAGCTTTTCCCAAGATCATGAACCAAGAAATCCCGTTTTTCAAATCTAAACTGTTTTTTTCCCTTTTATCTCCCCCTACCCACAAAAAAAATTCCTTTTAAACTCTTCTTCTTTTATGCCTCCCCCTTCAAGAATTACACACTGAAAGTTGATAGGAGACTGCCCCAACCTATCCTATTCTCCCTTTTAGTCTTCCAATATGACTCTTCTTTCAAATTATGTCTTGCTCTTACTACACTTACTGTTTTTTCCAGCACATCAGGCTCAAACCCGGCATCCTTTCAAACCCTGGCCACTCTGACTAATCAGTCTAATTGCTGGTTATGCCAGCATCTAGATCATGCAAAGGAACCTGAACTCATTTTTATTTCTGTCAATGTAAGTGCCTGGTAGAACTTGTCTGGAAATGGATGTATGACAAGATGTGGCATCCACACCCAGAAGAGAAACATCATGCTTCTCCTGGTGGGGAGTCAACTGGACACAAAAATTTCCTGTGGAAACTCAAGAACTATCTTTCACTCAGATAAAGTCACAAGAGAGGAATTTTTCCCTATACACTGAAAACTGGGATGATGCTGGATCTTTTCTAGGTGACATATTAGGGCAATATTGTAATCATATTCCATGGTTTGATTCGACAGATGGCCTTATCACACCTCTTACAAAAGTCATAATGACGCTGACACTAACCCTCATAATGTCAATGGTTGCCAAATTGCCAGATGTTATGGACAGCTCACAAGCCAGACCTGTGCAACCTGAGGTAGTTCACTCTCTCCCCTTGTTAAGTTGCCAGACACTAAAGATTATCTATGGACAGACTAAAAGTTTGGACCAACTTGGTTAGGTGACAGAACCAAGCCTTATAACCGCTGGAACCAGACCAAAGGCCTTTTATATCAAATATTTCTCAACCTATTCTGTTCCCACAGACTGACAGGGACACATGACAACTGGAGATGTGAAAGTGCGTATAAAGAAAAAAAGACACAGCAAACTCTGGGATGGAAGGTCACAGGTTCTAACCTGACCCTATCTGTCAATACTGTTCTTTTTACTTTATATGGTAATAAAGTATACAAGTGGCTCCCACCTAGACAGTCAGGACTCTGTGGACTTGGTTATCTTACACTGTCTGTTACCAAGTACTCCACTTTAAATGCTAGCCAAATTGCAAACCTGGGCACTTTCGTTCATAAAGTGATACCACACAGACATACAAGACATGATGTTTTAGAAAACCCACTTGTGTACCACAATTCAAAATTCTTTTCAGTGCTCAGGACTGTTTATCCAGCATTCAGAATTTATGAGATTAAAAGGACAGTTTTAAATATCTCCATGGTAATAGAACAAGAGTTCAACAGCGACATACAAGCATTCGGAGAACTTCAGTGAGAAGTCAACAGCCTAGCCTCAGTTGTATTTCAAAATCACGGGGTCCTGGATGCCTTGGCAACCCAACAGGGAGGAGCTTGTGCAATTATTGGTGAAGCATGCTGTTTCTACATTAACCAGTCAGGACAGGTAGAGACTGATCCACACCTCTTAAAAGACAAGACAAATATTCTCCACCAGGTTAACGAAGCAAAACCATTCTATTGGTCTGACCTATTTCAGGAATGGGAGAATGGTTTAATGGAGTTTGGGGAAATGTGCTACTTTTCTGCTTATTCATTTTCATTCTAATTTATGTTTTTGTGTCTCTTTTCAGATTTCTTGTTACTAGACTGTTAACCTGATCTCTCTCTCCACAGCTACCAACGCAGCTTTTAATGTGTGAAACTTCCAGGGAAGTTGCAGATGGGGGGAATGAAGGAGCTCAGGAAATTTCATGCCAAAATATGACTCCTTGATATAAAGAATATTTTGAATAAAAGGTCATTTGAGATCAAAAAGCACTGAAAGGGGCTTTCCCTCTATCTACATTTAAACTGGAATGACCTGATAAAAAGGTCAAAGGGGGGCAATTGACTTCCCTTCCTCTCCCTATTATCTTGATATATTGCAGGAAAAAAGATAAAAAATGCAAGCTGACCTGGCCCAAATTATTTTAAACACCCTACCTGTCTCTCAGGTTAATTTAATTTGCAAAGAGAATCATTTACAAGCTTCTCTGTCTCTCCATCCATTTGTTCTCCCTAGCACCATTGGTCACCCCTAAACAGAATTACCTATACTCCACATTCCCCTCCCCTCCAAAAACACAGATATAAAAATATCTGAACTTCATTGAGATATTGGGTAATGACTCCATGATTTCTCCCCATGTGTATAGTATTGGTAAATAAACCGTTCTCTTACTAATGTGCCTTAATTTTGAGTTGATCTTTTAGTGAGCTTTCGGGGAAAAGGGCAAGTTTCCCATCACCCCTATATCTCTATGACTTAATTCTTTTTCTATAAAATTGAGATACTAACAATTACCTTTGTTGTGTTGATCACATGTTTCTATATGAGAATGTGAATAGAGAGCTCAGCACAGTGCCCAGTTCTTTTGGTAAGAACTCAACAGCTAGAAGCAGTGTCAGAATTATTCTTAATGGGATTATTATCATCAATAGTCTGCTTCTGGAAAGTATGGATCAAATTTGATTAAGCTCTTCATCTCTAGTAGCTGGCAAGGAACAGACATGCAAAATTGTTTGTTGATTTTATGTCTGAGTTCTTCATTATGTTCCATTGGTCTATGTCTCTGTTCTTGTACCAGTACCATGGTGTTTTGGCTACTACAGCCTTGTAGTATAGCTTGAAGTCTGGTAAATTGATGGATAACAGATTTAAATGTAAGGCATGAAACCATAAAAAATCTAGAATAAAATGTTGGAAAAACTCTTACAGATGACATCAGCCTAGGCAAAGAATTTATGAAGAAGACCCCAAAGGCAATCAAGGCAACAACAAAAATAAATAAATGGGACCTGATCAAGTTGAAAAGCTTTTGCAAAGCCATGGAAATGATCATTAAAGTGAATAGACAATCTACAAAATAGGAGAAAATATTTGCATTCTATGCATCAGATAAAGGGCTGATACAACTAGAATCTATAAAGAACTCAAGCAAATCAGAAAAAAAAAATCAAACAACCCCATTAAAAAGTGGGTAAAAGACATGAACAGAAACTTTTCAAAAGAAGATAGACTAATGGTCAACAAACATATGAAAAAATGCTCAACATCTCTAATAATCAGGGAAATGCAAATCAAAATCACAATGAGATATCACTTAACTCCAGTGAGAATGGCTTTTAACAAAAAGTTCCAAAATAACAAATGTTGGTGTGGATGTGGAAAGTTAGGAACACTCATACACTGTTGGTGGGATTGCAAACTAGTACAACCTCTATGGAAAGTAGTGTGGAGATACCTCAAAGAATTAAAAGTAGAACTACCATTTAATCCAGCAGTCCCATTACTGGGCATCTACCCAAAAGAACAAAAGACATTCTATAAAAAGACATCTGCACTCAAATGTTTATAGCAGCACAATTCACAATTGCAAAGATGTGGAAACAACCCAAGTATCCATCAATCATAAGTAGATTAATAAAATGTGATATAGGTATACCATGGAGTACTACTACTCAGCCATAAAACAAAATGGTGAATTCATACCTCTGGTATTAATCTAAATTGAACTGGAGACAATTCTTCTAAGTGAAGTATCACAAGAATCGAAAAACAAACACCACATGTACTCACCATTAAATTGAAACTAATCAATCAACACTTATGTGCACACATGGAAATAACATTCCTCAGAAATCAAGCAGGTGGGAAAGGAGAGGAGGGGATGGGTTAATTCACACCCCACAGGTACAATGCACACTATCCAGGGGATGGGCACACTTATAACTTAGACTCAAACAGTACAAAAGCTATTTATGTAACCAAAACATTTGTACCCACATAATATTCTGAAATAAAAAAATGAATTTAGGACATAAAAAAAAAAAAAGACCTCCTCCTCCAGTATCTCCCTATGTCAAATGAGGGCATTCTGTTCCTTGATCTTCAGGGATTCTCCCAGCTATAAATAATAAAAACAAACATGAAAAACCCAACAAAAACAAAAAAACCCACTATAGTCCTCCATGGATTTCTCTCTCTCTCTCTCTCTCTCTCTCTCTCTCTCTCTCTTTTATTGTCTCTCTCTCTTAACACAACCTTTAAAACATCTAAGAATAGAAACACAAATAGAGAGTGGGGCCAGACTCACTGGAATACTCACCCAATTCAAAGACAGAAAATGCAGTTGCTTCAGTGGATTGGAGCAAGCCGCCGGGAGCATTCTGAGCTGCCTGCCTGCAGTGGTGTAGATTAATTGAGGTATGCTGGGCAGTTACATCGTCCATGGGGAGCTTGGATGCTGCTGTTCAGCAGTCATAACCCAGGTATTCCTTGGAAAAAGGATGAAGTGATGGCTTTAGACACAACTGTCTGATCACTCACAGAGAATATTTAATTTTTCTCTAACGCATTGGCTTCTCCCTTCCTTCTTCCTCCCTCCCTTTCTCCTTTCACCTACCTCCTTCCCTCTCTTTCTCTCATGCTTAATATGTGCCAGGCAGAGTTCTAAGTATTTCACACATATTAACTTATTTAGTCCTCATGATAACCCTGAGATAGGTATATTGTTATCCTCATTTTACAGATGAGCAGACTGGTATGCAAATAAGTTAAATAAATATACTTGATCACACAGTGAGTAAAATCTGGGGGTCAGGACTTGAATCCAATCAGCCTGCTCTAGAGTCCATGCCCACAACTACAAATGCTATTCAGGTATCAGTTAAAATCATAAACTGTACATGCTTCTTTTTTCGGTCTTAGTTAATCATGTACTTATTTGTTTACAAAGGTCACTGAACATATCTGGCCCAACCCCAAGCACCTTAATCAACTTTTAGCTGACTTATTGTACAAGTCTGAAAGACAGTTGCAGTGAAATTGCTAGTTCCTGACAGCACTACTTTACTTTGGACTGTGTTTCACTTGTGGTTGGCACTATCTATCTATCTATTTTTATTGACTCATTTATTCTTCCCCTCCAGCCTCAAGCTCATCTACAGCCTTTCAATATCCCATGTTCCAGCCACACCATATGACCTACAGCATTTTCCTGCCCTCTGTTTCGGCCATGCTATTCCGATTGCCCATAATACCCTTTTCTCCTTTCTACTCCCTGGAAACATATCTTATCCTTCTAGTCCTGCCATTCTAGCTATAGAGTAGTAACATTGTAATATCTTATGTATCTGTTGTCCCCTCCAGATTGAACTTCCCTTGAGAATCGTGTCATTTCCCGTAAGACTTAATACACTAAAGACACCAAGTATAAATATTTTCCCCAAAGAAATTTAAATGTGAGAAAAATCCTTTTAAATGTATCTGGTGTTAAAACATGTTAACTCTTTTTAGGAAAGAGTTACTCTAAACTGAGATCTTAATCCTCTTACTTTTACTCTAAGATCTTCAACCAGCAAAGCAGATAAACATATAAAGGCAACACAATGAAAAAGTATACGGCGAAAATAAACTTATGTTCTTGTTTGTAGCCCAATGTGATTTGTTGCAAACTGTCAAGTACCTAAGGGTCATTCCTCCCTGTTAGCATGAAGCCTAATATAAACTCCTAGCTGGAAAAGATGTACATTCCTAATATTTTTAGAATTTATGGGAGCTAATGGAGTAAGGTAGTTTATCTAGGACATAAGAGAATGCCACAGAAGGCTTGCTCAAAACTTACCTGGTGAGAAGCATCTACTTTACCTGTGTTCTTTTCAGAGAAAAAAAGCTTGGGATATGGGGAGTTTCTTCCACTACAGGTAATACTGGATTGAGGATGGTCTGGCTTGAGTATTTGCAATACCTTATAAACCATGAGTGGAGATTTGAGGATATATATGTTACAGCCATACTCATCTGACACTTTTTTGTGCCCAAAGAAGTACATGATGAGGATTCAGATGGAGCCTGGCTAAGATGTGTGAGAGCTCTGGGTACTTCTTGATGTTCTCCCCATCATCTGTAAACCAAAACTGACAAGGGAGGCAGGCCAGGTGAGTGCACATCAAATAATAATGTGTAATGTGCACAGTTGAATCTGTAGCCTAGTGTAAAATGCAGGTCAATGCCAACATTTAATTTTATTATCTTTATTTTATTTACTAGAAACCAATAAGAATAGAACTAATGTGATTCATGGCCAGATAATGATAAAAAAGACAAAAAAAAATAACATTCTTAAACTGTTGGTTGACTTTTAGACTTCCACTACAGCCTACCTAGAATACACTGAAGGTATTTTTAGGATAAGAAGAGAATTAATATTCTATGATAGGAGATTCAATGACTAAATTTTGCTCAAACAGAAGAAAGTGTGAACTCTCTTCACTCCTGTTTCCCTGAAGGTAATACAGGTCCATAATCCTATATCCACAGTTTTGAAAACCAAAAATTTTTCATAATTCATTGGATGGTAATACCTGATCTGAACTCTCTTGGCAGCAGAATCAGGTCTGGATGAATATGAAGCTGTTTATAGCCTTTCTTTATCCCACTCAGTGTGAATTATTTATACATTTCTTAGCAGAAATATGACTGTGTTTAATTTGGGGACATTGCCCCAAATCTGGAAGAAGAATCTGCTCTATGTTCATTTTACCTTTTCTGATATTGACAACCTAGGCATTCCAAACACATTTGGTTCCATGGGCTTCAGATATCAGACTGTGGGCTTGGAAATAGATAACCATCCTTCCCTGAATGCGAGTCTTTTTGTCCTCCAGCAGACAGACCAAAATGCATTTCAAGTGACAACCAGCCGTCAGCTTAATGCTTTATCCCCTATTGTCTACACATGGAGAAAAAAATTGTTAAATTTATTGTTGATTTACAAATCAGGATAGTGTTTTTTTAAATATGGATAAAGATTTGATTTTCCATTTTTATTGCTAAAAATCATCGTGATAAAAGAACAATTATCTTCTTTTATACCTGGGATGCTGCTCATTCTATCCAATGACTGATGAAGGAGAGTGGTTATTTTGCATTTTCCACTTCGACCAACCAATCCTAGGAAAAGAGCACAGATATAAAGTCATGAGATTCTCAGAGATAGACAGTAGATGCCAGTCAGGCATAGATCTCTTTGAAAGATAGTTAAGTCTGAGACAAAGCCATATAGATTTCCCTTCCTAGAAACTAATGGTTGGTGATCAAGACATATTGCAGAGGATGACATTTGTATTTCTTTTTGTTGTTTTCCTTTTGTCCCCCTACTCTATTATTTAGCCCACTGCTCTACATATGGCAGATATGCTGTTGGATGCCAATTATAAATCAGAAGTTGGTTAAATTGCTGTAGGTGGGCTGGGGGTTGGGTTGGAGGAACAGGAATCCATTAAAAGAAAAGTAAGGTTAAAAGGAAAAGGGTAGTAGTACTTCCTTGGATGCAAACAAGTTCCAAAAAGGGTCAGTTTCTCTTTAGTCCAGAGTAAAATGATGAAAGATGATTGCTCTGCCCCTTCAGTAATGTCCTGGGAATTTCTACTTAACCCTTCTTTGATATGCTTTTCCTTCATTCCCAGAAAAACTCCCCTTACCCCAAGCCAGCTTCTCCTTTTTTGTGTGGTTCACCACTGGTTCACATGTCACCGATTCCAGAAAGCTTCCCCCAAGTCTATGCTGCCTTAGTATTCTTTGCATACCTAGCAACATTGACTATGTAGCATTATAATCGGTTACAGTGCAGAACTTTTATGCAGAGCTATTCATTGTTTCAAATTTATATAAACAAATTGTTATAACTAATTTTTGTATTTGGAAATGATCTTCAATAGAAGTTTGGTGATTTATTCATATACATCCTGATTAAATAGTTTCTATTTAATGTTAGGAGACAGCTCATTTAATAAGTATTTAAAACATTACACCATCCTGTTAGTGTGGGAAATCCAGAAGATAATTAAATAATTACATATTCTGTGTGTGTAGCTCAACTGATAATTCCACTTTCCATGGATCAACTGTTTGTTTCACTTGAGGAAGATGACTGTTTTTTTTCTTATTTTAAAGTATTATGGGGGTACATATGTTTTTGGTTATATGGATCGCTTTTGTAATGCTTGAGTCAGGGTTAAAAGTGTGCCCGTCACCCAGATAGTGTTCACTGTACAAGTTAGGTAGGTTTTCACCCAACCCCTCCTTCCCCACTGCTTGATTTCCATTGAGTTTTACTTCCCTCTATGCACATGTGTGCTCATCAAGATGACTATTTTCTAAGGGGGGGGGGAAAAGTGAAGGCATTTTAGAAGTGAGTGTACAAAAACTTTCTTCAAGTATTCACAAAATATGAGTGTAATGTGAGCTAGTATCTTATTAAAAAGCCTAAAGTTAGTAACTATCTCTAGCCTTCTCCAAAATAAGACAAGGATTCTAGGATCCGACAAAACTGCCTTCTCACAGATTACATGAGGGTTACCTAGAATTTTGGTTCAGGCCCATTATCACCCTTCAGAAATTATTTTTGTCAGTATGTTTTTTCAGTCAATATTTATTTGAATTTACATCCTTGAACAGTTTCTTTGTTCGCTATTGCTTCTTGTGTCTTCTTCCTGAATCCATTTTGTTGTTGTTGTTTTGTTACTAATTCTTTCAGTGAGAGGTCTCAATCTTTATATGGCTGAAAATGTATTTTTTGGCCCTGTCTTGAATAAGGGTTACCCTCTTTTAGAACTTTGAATATATTATTTCATCATTTTTTGGCATTTATTTATTGCTGTTGATGATAAGTATGTGTTCAGTCTAGTGTCTCTGCATTGTAGATAATCTAAAATTTCTCTGCACTAGCTTTTCACATATACATTTCATCCTTGATATTTAGTGTATCATAAGTACTGTAATTTTAAAAAATTTATTTACCCTGTTCAACATTTGATGGGATTTTTTTCCATCTGAGAATTCATGTCTTTCTTCAGTTATTGAAAAAAATTTGTTTTTATTTTTGCAAATATTTTCTCATTTCATTATTTCCACTCTTACATTCTTAACTTATATTTTGGAACTTCTTAATCTATCTTTCATTTTCCATAATGTATTTTTCATATTTTCCATCTCCTCTTACTATGTCATATTTTGGAGTTATTCCTTCTGTTTTATCTTTCTAATAACTACTTTATTTTTCTGGGATATCTAGTTTACTCTTTATCTATTTAGATCCTTCTTACTTTCAGTAATCTTTTTTGATTTCTTTGGTTTCTATTTGGCCCATTTTCATATATTCCTGCTCTTGTTTGATAACTTTATGCTCTTGTCTCCAGGACACTATTTACTCCAATATTTCTTTGAGAAGTTTAAACATACTTGTTTTAAATGAAAAATGCTACCTTATTTATATTTTATCATTTATGACTCCTGCCAGTGTGTGGGTTTTTTGACTACTACACATAGCAGGGATTCCCTTGCTATGTGCTTTGTAATTTTCAATTATGATTTTATCTTTGAAGGATGCTTATTTTTACCTGTACCTCTTCCTCTCCAGTGGTTTCGAGATTGCCTCATACAGCTTTTTTTTTTTTTGAGACAGAGTCTCGCTCTGTTGCCCTGACTAGACTGCTGTGGCGTCAGCCTAGCTCACAGCAACCTCAAACTCCTGGGCTCAAGCGATCCTCCTGCCTCAGCTTCCCGAGTAGCTGGGACTACAGGTGTGCACCACGATGGCTGGCTGATTTTTCTGTTTTTAGTAGAGATGGTGTCTTGCTCTTGCTCTTGCTCAGGCTGATCTTGAACCCGTGAGCTCCAGTGAGCCTCCTGCCTGGGCCTCCCAGAGTGGTAGGATTACAGGTGTGAGCCACAGTGCCCAGCCTCATTCAACTCTCTGTGTTGTTTGGCTCAATTAGGCTATTGGTTAGGGTGGGTTGTTAACCTGCTGTTGTTGTTACTAAATGACCCTTTTGAAAATTTGATAATATCCCTGTTTCCTTTTCCCCAAGAAATGCATATACACATATACACATATCATTTTATTTATAACTTTAGGAAGTTAATGGGCCCCCCAAAACCCAGTCATAGTTCTGTAGCAGTATTTAGACCTTTGGTTAAGGACTCTGAGTTAGCAGTTTGGAGTTTTTGTTCTACATGGGTAGAAAAATTCTAGATATTCAGCCCTCTTGTTCAGCTCCAGTTACAATTATCTTGAAGGGTTTCTGTTCGGGCCAAAGGTAAGTGGTACACTTTATTTTCAGCCACTCTGATAGGTGTGTAGTGGCAGCTCATTGTTGTTTACATTTGCATTTCCTAACAACTAATATCGAGCATCTTTTCATATGCTTACTTGCATTCTGTATACCTTATTTTGGCAAAATATCTACTCAAATCTTTTGCCCATTATTTAAGTATTGGGTTATTTATTTTCTTATTATTAAAATTTTAGAGTTCTTTTACATTCTAAATGCTAGTTCATTATCAATTGTATAATTTGGAAATATTTTCCTCCAACTATGGCATGTCTTTTCATTCTCTTAAAAAATACCTTTCAAAGAGCAGAATTTTAAAATTTTGATGAAGTCCAATTTTTCAATTTTTTTATTTTATGGATTATGCTTTTAATGTTGTACCTAAGAAATCTTTGCCTAATTCAAGGTCACAAAATTTTTCTTTTTCTTTGTTTATAATTTTAGGTCTATGATCCATTTTGAGTTAATTTTTGATATGGTATGAGATTACTATGTATTTTTAATATTTAAAAAATATTTTCTCTCTCCTTTTTATTTGGAATTGAAAGTGGCTGGTTTTGAGCTTATTTACTCCAGCAGATTGATCCTGACTCGTCCTACTTTATATAGTGTTTTCATTCAATAATTCATTTGCTTTATATGCAGACTAATTATATATAGGCTAACTGGCTAGTTTCCAATTAAGAGAAGGAAATGACTGGCCATGCATAAAATACTGGTTAATGTAGAACAGTTATGTAAATCATTCATCCTGACTCTCAGCCAACTGCCCCCCTCTCCTAAACAACTGCATTGGGAAGGTTATTTGCGTAATAAGATCGAACTCATATATTATCAAATGTCTATTTGTAATTAAGTAGTAAGTGTCACTGAGGTCTAAATAAATTAGTACAAATGCGATTAGTAAATTGAAAATATACTCTCAGTTCATGAAAGCATCACTTCAAAATATAAAATTTATGAAAAATATTTAATTAGTATACATGTTATGATGGAAACTGAAGGGTTTAATTATTTTCCCACCAAGGTTTTAATATTGAAAAATGCAGCACTTCATTCACACTTTTTAAAAGAGAAAATGGAAAATAAGTTGCTCTTAAAAAAGAGCTGCTTTTATAACTAACAAATATTTTTAGAGGAGAAAGAAAAAAAAGGAAAACAAAAGATTTCCAAATGAGGCAGTAAAATCTGGAATATGTATTATGCCCAGTTTGAAAAATGTAGGTTGTTTAATGTCACTTTATCTTTTATATAAAAATTCTAAAATCATGAAATGTAAATCACAAGGAAAAAGTCTCAGCGTCGCCACCTTTTTTGGAAAACCACTGCTAACAATTTAAACTAGTGTTAAAAGATGGTTTTAATCAACATTTTAATCAAACTATGTTTGATTGGGAAAGTGCTTCAGGTAGAATGTCAGACCCTGCAGGATCTTGATAAGAGTGAAAACTTTCATGCAAAACAAGAGCAAGAATCTACTTGTTTTTAGAGAAAGGAGGAGGATGAGGGAGAAGGAGAACAGAGATCGGCTAGGTTGCAGGCAAATCTCCATTCCCTGACATGAACTTCTCTCAGGCTGGGTATCCTCATGTCTTTACTAAAATGCACACAAAAGACATAAACTGTGTATTACTCTTTATCTTCTAGAACTGAGAAGCTGCTGAGACCACCTTCATCTTGGACTAATATGTACAAACAGAATCGTCCCATGCAATGGCATTTGCATGGCAGTGGAGGAGCCTGAAGAAATCAGGACAGGAACCAGCAGAAACCGTATAATTTCTCTCACAGGACTGTGGAACTGGGGTTTTGGACCAAGTTTAATCAGATCTCTAGGGGTCAGCGGACTGCCAATGGGGGTGTCTAGGCTACATATAGATTTTACTGCCATATAAAAGAACAGGGCAGATTTATTTTTACTGATATAAAAACATGTTCTCAAAACACTATTAAATAGAAAAAGCAAGTTTTATAACAGTATCCAATTTTTCCAAATGAGCCCACTGGAAGTTGAATTCCAGAGGGAGAATTTATTATACAAACCAGATCTATATTAAGGATGTGTTCAGATACAAGAAACAGGTCCTGGTAGTGGGGCCCAGGAGGAAAGAGGGCAGGAGAGGGTGAGGAAAGTCAGAGTTGTGGAGGAGGGAGGCAGAACAGACCTTGCTAAGAGAAGCAGGGGCAGGAAAGCCTACATAATTTGCATGGCCCAGTGAAAAACAAAAATCGGGGAACTCTTGTTAAAAAATGATTAAGAAAACCAAGATGGCAACTGCAGAGCATTAAATCATGTGTGGGGCCCTTCTTGTGCTGGATCCTGTGCGACTGTGCAGATTACATGCCCATGGCTAGGAGGACACAATCTACAATTTCTGAGCCTTATTGTACGTTTTTCTCTTTTTCTTTTAATGCTAACTTTTTGGAGGAAAATGTCTCTTTTCTTCCAAAGGAAACACAAGGTGAGACAGTAAAGGTTTACTTGCCCCAGATCTCTTTGCTTACTATCTGTCTTTGCCTTATTTTAGCCAGGCAGTTTAGAAGGCAGCTCTTGCAAATTCTCTTCCTGAGAATCACCATTAATAAGACTTTCTCATTGATCAAGATCCGAAATCTCTCACATGCTGGACTCACATTGTCCCATTAGCTTATTATTTCACATTTGTTAATAAAATGATAATCCTACCTGATCATCACAGTGTAGTAACAAAAGCAAAAATTCCTGGCATGCAGTAGGTTCTTAATACCTCTTTATATATCAATGAATTAATAAAAATGTGATTCTAATCCCAGTTCTAAATGTTCCTGGGGAAATCATTTAACATTGGGAGGCCTCAATTTCTCTTCTGAAAAATAATGGGTTGAAGTAATTATCAAGTCTAGAAAGGTTTGTGTGATTTGATGTGTAGAAAGATTTTAAAAGAGAAGCTGAGAGGGTGGTTAGGGCTTACTTATAGTAAGTAGGTGTCCTCTGCTTTGGAAAAGTAACATACAACTGTAATAACAGGAAAATTACATAAATGCAACTTCTCAATTTCCAATACAGTATATGTATTTATAATGTCCACATTAATATACTCACAGCTGCATTATTTATTATTTATTTATTCTACATGTCCAAATCTGCCACTATTCTATTTCCTGTGAGGAGGATATAGCTAAATAGGTTACAAAGTAACTTTACCTGGTTTCACATCCAGACTATTAATTGAACAATAATTTAGGACAAGGTTTGTAACTCTGTGTCTTGGTCTTTGGCTAGACCAAAATTCATTGTTCTCATGAACCATCACTCCTTTTTTTTTTTTTGAGACAGAGTCTCACTCTGTTGCCCAGGTGAGTACTGTGGCATCAGCCTAGCTCACAGCAACCTCAAACTCCTGGGCTCAAGCAATCCTCCTGCCTCCCGAATAGCTGGGATTACAGGCATGCACCACAATGCCTAGCTAATATTTTATATTTTTAGTAGAGATGGGGTCTCACTCTTGCTCAGGCTGATCTTGAACACCTGAGCTCACATAATCCTCCAGCCTCGGCCCCCCAGAGTGCTAGGATTATAGGCCTGAGCCACTGCACCTGGCCAAGCCATCTCTTTAAGCATAATTTCACCCCCAAAGCATACAAATTACTGTTATTTCCAAGAGAAATGGCGATGAAAGCAAGCAAATAACCAAAAAAAGCAAATGGCATGGAACAGAATTCAGTATAGAGCTTAAATACAGAGTTTCCTTTGCAACGAGGCTTCATGTATCAGATCCGTAAGAATGAATATATTAATCACCATTATCTATATCAGCTAATTCAGATTCTCTTGGAAATTTTAAAATTCATTTTTGGACCAGAGCCAAGGAAAGAAAACGGTGACCTCCTTATATGCAGTTAAATATGTTTTATCCCCTTTCTCTTTTAAAGTGGAGAAATTATCAATAAAACCTTTTCCCAACAAAGTCTCACACATTTAAAGCAGCCTAGTAGCAAATTCAGAGTGTTAGTTCATGAGCTGGTCAGATTACATTTAATTGACAGATACTTTTCAAATCAAAGATGATAGCCTTTTTCTCTCTTAGATCAGCGAAATAGAAGATTTGAAGAGGAGAATTTTATCTGGGAAAATTAACTGTTTTGAAAAACCCTGTGCAATTCAGTGAAGTGAAAAAAAAAGTTTAGATACTTCAGCAGGAGAGAAGCATAGATTCAGAGCCAATTATGAGGTAGTAGAAAGACAACCAGACCCGAAGTTTTAAAGATTTGAATTTAGCTTTACTGCTCACTAGCTCTGAGACTTTAGATGAGTTTTAAAACTACTCCAAACATTATTTTCCTCTGTAAGGGAAATAACAGTTTCTAGCTTGCCAGGGATGTTGTAAGATCCATACAGCGGAGTAGCATCATGTTTGCATTTATGTGATACAAATAATGTGCATTCTCCCATGAAATTAAAATACATAACTACACATCCTCTTTTATGCAATTAATATTTTGAGAAGTGAATTTTGCATATTAATCTTTACTGTATATATACTTTCTTTACACTATAGAAATTAATCTTCATATATATTTATATTTTAGAAGGTTGTTTATATAAAACCCTGCATGCTATTCTTTATGGGCTTTGGGTAATTTTATCCATATGTGCTTTTCAACTTATGAAATGACTTTAGAATACAATCCCCATACAGGGTGTAATTCTCCTGCATATGAAAGCATTTTGCAAACCATAAATACCATGCAGGTATAAGACATTAATATTTTTAATTTATAAGGAAAAATGAAATAAAAGAAGAAAAAAGGATGAAAAAAACCAAAAGCCTTAAATAAAGATTTTCTCATCTTATTTTTCTTAATTGTCCCTGGTTTAGGTTATTTAGGTTAATTTAGGTCATTAGGTTAGTTTAGAGTGTGCCGTCCTTAATTCTCAAAAAAGCAGATTTACATTCAGATAAATCTGTATCGACATGAAATGATGCCTTAATTTTAATGTAATGTTATATATTTAATAGCCATAGAAGTTAAATTTTAAATAATAAACTGAGTTCAAATCCATCAAATAACCATTTTTTGATGATTGATAAATAACCAAATTGAAAATCTTTACAGTTATTCCATGGTTGCTGAAATTGCACTAATGATTTTTAAAATAACTGGTTATCTAACTGAAATTAATACATAAATACCTGTTTTATAAAAATACAAAGAGAACTTTAAGTTATAATTTATGAAATGTTAGAGCTGGAGAAATTTTAAAGATGATTTCCATCTTCTTTTACAATTTAGAAACTGAAATAATAAAAAGTTAAGTGATTTGTGTAAAGTCACAGAGAAGATGGAACTCAAGGCAGGAAATTCAAAAGCCAGTCAGAATGGGAGCCCATGGTGGCGCAGCAACGACAGCTGGAACACAGCCTGCTTGTGAATTTCAGCCTTGCCAAACTCCTGGGAAACATCACAAACATCAGGGCTCTTCAGCTAGTCCTGAAACGGCTCCAGAATAAATACATAAGGCCACAGGAAACTATAGGAGGTTGTGAACACTATACCTCAACATTTTAGCCACATAAAAAACATAATAATGCTTTACAATATTTTCATATGCATCAAATTATTGTATATATGCATTGCATACATTCAAGCCATTCCATTGGTTTTATTTTCACTTTTGGTAGACTGAATGCTTTTCTTTGATTCTTTAATTTATGTTCCCCCGTGGTTGTATCTTACTCCCATTACAAACACTTAGCAAAAGGCAATGCAATTAGAGTTCTGATTTGGAAGAATGCTCTTCCTGGCAAGGCAAGTTTTAGGTTTAGCTGTTATCTTGAAGGGTTTCTGTGGCATGGTGGTCTATGGGAACATGTATAGGTTTTGGGTGAGATGGGTTTTGAGTGGCTTCTCTCATACTCACAAGCTGTGCACCCTGAATTAAGACGCACATTCTCTAAGCCTCTATTTCCTTACCTGTAAAATAAGGATAATACTGCATGGTAGATGTAAGGATTAAATGAAGTACACAACGTGCTTAGTATAAAGTAGGCACTCAGTAAAAAGCAGCTCCTTATCTCTAAGATATCCAAAGTTTTTCATTTTCCTCAAAGAGAAGAAATACCAACGTCAGAAAGAAGAGGAATGACCCTTCCATGGGAAAAAAAATCCTGAGTGAATAGTTATGGTGATCGGCCTTGTTTCATGATTTTCTCTGCCTTTCTGAAATTTTCTGCAGCATCTCTCAGACCACATTGTATATCTTTCCTATGAGACACTTTAATCTCCCAGTTTATTGGCATGAGTACTGAGTGAGGATCTGAACAAGGTCCAGAGAAACCATGTTATTGTTACTCTGGAAAGACCACTCACTGGATTCTTTCTTCTGCTATTTTTTTCCTGTTAAAAAAGGTCTAAGAAAGAGTTTTTTAGGGGAGAAAAAATTGTAACCACCAGATACTTGATATGCAGTCTGTGTCACCATCTTTGGGGGTCTTCGTTTTATCCTGTCCTACCCTCATCCAGATGCTCAGTAGCTAAATAATTTCTTTTGTTCCTCACACCATCATAGGTGAAATCTGACTCTTGTCATTTTGGTGCCCAACATGACACTAAGTAACAACTAATGCAGATGGAAAGTACCATTAACCTTTTAAGTTTTCTCCCAAACAAGATTCCAGTAGGGAATGAGAAGTCATTAAACATACACATTTAAAAAGGTAGCAACCCGACCCTGTGTGTCAGAGGAAACACTTGTCTATTGGGACACATTTAGGAGAACTGAAGACTGACTTTACAAAACAGAGACCAGCCAAGAGGACAGAACGTTTTTGCTGGTTGGAAGAAGTAGAGATAGTCTGAGACTTGGTGTTGTCATACCAATTTATCTTAATTTCAGCATTACTCAATTTATTGGTGTAAGAAGTAATAAGTTTTTTCAGCAGTGTTGGGAAATAGTATGAGTCAGATGGAAACAGCCTTCTTCAAAAGGCTTCCTTGATCACAGTAGCTGGATATGAATCTTTTTCCTTTTCCCCATGCTCTTGTATTAGTTTTTATCATACTTATTTAAATAGGAGTGATTTGCATCTATGTCCTTCATCTGTACTCTTTAAGAGTAGGTAACTACATCATGTATTTTTCTATCACACACATCTAGCATAGTTTACATACAGTAAATAATAAAAATGTATGAAGTGAGTGCATAAATGGGTAAGTGAAGGTGGTGGTTTTGGTCCAATCAAAAGAGCGGGCTTGGGATCAGAGCAACCAAGAGGAAAGTAGCCTAGAGTTACTGAACTTCAGCTCAAAGCATGGAATTATTCATTACAAGCCTGCAAGCCATTATTACTAGGTCAATCTTAATTCTCCACTTCCCCTGTCAAAAACTTTATTTCTTTAACTTTTCCTCATACAGATATTTTTAACTCCTTCATCATCTTTACTTCTCAATTTCATTTGGTTTATAAGTTAGGTCTTTGAAGTTAAAAATTTCAGGGAAATTAGGTAATTGTTACTTTCTTTAAATTAGATCATACTAGCAGAGGCAGCAAGTTTTTTTCTGAATTCTATACAGACATCTGGCTCCCTGTCAACCATCAATTATCATTAACAGAGACAACACTAATCATATTTCCTTGTGGAGTCTTGGTTGACAATACTTGATACAATTCATCAAAAGCAAAATGAAAGCAAATTGAGGACAGGTTATTTCTTTTTCATAATAAGTGATATACTTTGATAGATGATTTTTGTTAATAAGTTCAAATTACCTTGTAAATTTGACTTTCCCGTCCTTGTAAGCAGCTAGTAAGGATTAGTTTTGCTATTTTTGGAGAATTTGAAGTTCGAAATTGCACAGGGATAGAGTCAGGAGAGGGCCAAGCTTGCAGACTCCTAAATTAATATAATCTATCTCCGGTGTCATTTGTCTTCCTGTAGAATCCTATTAAGTGCCTCTGGTATAAAGACAGGCACTCATCAACCACAGACAAATGTGATAACAAGCTTATAGTGTAGTTATGGGAAAACAGGGACTAAATGAACTCTGTGCTCTGCCTGTAAGCTCAGCTCATGTACTATTTAGAAGGACCCAGAGGATACCTTCTTCTTCCCAACCCCCACCTCTTGTCAGTACAGCGTACAATGCAGATTGCCACCAAAGGGGCTCCAAGTGTCTTCTAGTGCCAACTCAGACCTGAATTCTCTGGGGGTCTCAAAGACCACTGATTCCTTTTTAATAATTTTCTGCTCCAAATATAGAAAAGAGAGTCTAATATGTATTGTTAAGGGCATAACAAAATATTAAAGAGATGTTGTCACTTTAAAAGTAGAGTTATATCTTCCCTTTTGTTCTTAGAATTGTAATCTGAACTCTGGGGATGGAGGGAGTTATAAACAAGAAGACTAATAGCCCACCAATGGACTTTCAAAACAGAATATTGTTTCTCATAAATATTACAGAAGTATCTGGAATTATGTTATTGAAACAGCATTATGTTATTGAAGAAGATCAATGCCTGCCATCATAATTTTCATTTCATTGTTAGGATTTTGTTGTCATTGTCGTTTCTTTTAAAATCAAGACCTTTTTCAACAGAAATGGAAAAACACAGTTGTTTCCAGTTGGGGAAGAATGCTTACCACTTTACCTGTTCCATTTATGTATCTATAAAATTGGTTGATTCTACAAGCTGTGATCTAATAATTCTTGTTTTGCTAGGAAACAATTTAATCTTAAACCATGTTTATCTAGCCTCCCTTAGGACTGACAGGCCTCATTACCCTTCTCAGCGTTTGTGGACCATATGAAGAAACTGGAAGAACATTTATAGTGCCCTAAAGCTATTGGTACCAGATGAAAGAATTGTCCTTAATTTTGAAAGCCAGCTACATTACAGTGCAGTCTCTATTGATTTCTCAGGTAATATTCATTGGGTTATTTTTCTTAAGTCAATAAACGAAAAATGAAGTAACTTCAACCAATTTTGTGTTCCTGTAATAATAGGATCGCTATGTCTTCTGCTGGCGTTGCAGAGGCAGTTTGTTAAGAAGGCTAACTCCCCAAGTTCTGCTGTCAGAAGAGGAGGTTATACGAGCACATAAACAAAGCTGTTCTGTCAGACAAAATACCAGTTAAGCTGTGTTTGCTATGACATAAATAAACGTTCCTTTCAGATCCAGTCAATGTGAGAAAAACAAGGAAATTACAAAGGGTAGTTTTAATGTTAAGAAGACAGGAGGTTAGGAGGCATGGAGAAAGTTTTGTTTTACAAACGTTTCCAGGAAAACACCCTAAACAGCCGAGCCTACATAATCACCAACAGGACATTTCGGAGGAGAGTGTCTTAGACTTGAAACAAAAGTAGCAGGCTCCACAGTCCTCCAAGAATGTATTTAGAGAAATTGCCAGAACAATGCAGACTCCACCAATGCATACACACTTTCCTTCTTTTTCCCAGCAGATGAATTTATGCAAGATACTGTTCTGAAAATAAGCCATTTTTCTTCAAAATGACATTTTGACTAAATAGAGAGCCATAATGAAGGCGTCAATATAAAAGGTGACATAATCTTCTTATGACTCTACAAGCGATACCTACAGAAGTAGAAAATCCATAAATCCTGTACATTTATAACCTTGCTCTGAAAACTATAGTTATGTTAGGATATCACTGAATTAAGGGAGGCATTTCTTTTTCCTCTCTCTAAATAATATAAATATTTTATGTAATATCTCTGTGGTTTGTCTTTTCCAGCAGAGGATCTTTGACATTGACATGGAGGCCTCCATCTGGTCTATACATTAAATTCATACGTGAGTAGAAAGCCACGAATCTATCTATATAAGTATTTATCATTTATATATCTACGCATGTATTTATATCCTGGCTTATTCCATAAAGACTTTAGGTGGAACAGTAAATACATGCAATAAATTTGCAAAGCAAAAATAAGAAAACAATAGAAGATGGAAAATCTAAATTAGCATAGATGATGTAAATAGAGAGAATATATTATGCTTAAGAAGATTACAAATTTCAATTTAGTTCCTAGAGGTGAGCCAGACACTTAGATCTGAATTTCATGACTGACAAAGTAACAATGAAAACAGACCATTAAATTATTTTGATTACATATGAATGTCAAGAAAAAGGCACAGAAGTTCCTCAGGAAAATCACAGCTTCTAGTTAATAGTTAGCTCCTAAAATATTCTCTCCAAGTCTTTGTGTTGGACACACTGGTAGAGGTAATGGACAATGTCCTCAGGAACACTGCCACAACAAATCCGTATCTGGTAGCGTGTCCTGAGGAAAGTCCACACACAGAGAGTCTAGATGGGTGGTTCGATCCAAGGATAAAACATATTTGCCTGTACTTAAATAGATGGACTGCATGCACACGTATGTAGATAATTCTAGTTTTGAAAGTGATCTTACAGAAAATATTAGCTATGACCTATTGAGCAATTACTGTGGACCGGGTGTTTTTCTTATATACATTACTTCGTTTATTCATCCTTTGAAATAATTAGCATTACTTTCCTCATCTGTATTTTATAAAATGAGGACGTAGAAGCTAAAGAAAATTTAATATACCTACCAAAGGTGTTTTAGCATGTGTTTGTGTGTGTGTATATGACAAAATTAAAAGAAAAAATGAAAAATCCATCATATTGAAAGATTTGAACATAATTCTCTCAATAAATAATAGATCAAATAGACATAAATCTATACAAATAAGGAAGATGTGGGAGGAACAATAAAATTGCTTGGTTTACTGCTGGATTTTCCAAACCTCCCAGCTGGGTCAGTACCTGACCTGTTGAATGAGAAGCTCCAGGAAAGAGACTCAGAAAGCTGTATTTTAAAAAGCTGCCTCAGATGATTGTCATCATACAGGAGGTTTGGTAAACACTGATCTTATGAACACATAAAAAATCCTTGACCCAGCTCAAGTTACAAAAAACATTTACCCAAATTTTGAAACATTTATCAGAACATAACAATGCTCTAGGCCATATAGCAAGTCCAAGTATATTCCAAAGAATTAATTTTTCATGGAATTCCATCTCCGACCAAAATTAAATTAAAAGAAAGAAAATTTTATATTCATGTATACATGTGCAGAAAAAAACAAATTTTGGAACTTTAAAAATACATTTTTTAATAACTCATGGTTTAAAAAAATTAAAAATTGAAAAATACTCAGAATTGAACAATAAAGGAAATACTGTAACTCAAAACTTTAGAGATGTAAGTGAGTGGTATGCAGAAGGATAGTTTTAAATTTAAATGCTTTCTTAGAAAAGAAGAAAGTGAAAATTAATAAGCTGGGCATCTACCTTAAAAAGTTGGTAAAGAACAATAGAACGAACTCTGTTTAGAGATGATTCTAAACTTGGAATAGAAAAAAGAGAACATTTCACAACTCATGAGGCTAGTTCTGATGATGAAATCAGATAAGGACAATACTTGAAAAAGCTCTTAGGTGTAAGTCTCATGTATGAATATTGATCCACTGATTTTTTTGGCTGCCAAATTATGTCTGCTTATTTTGTTAATGGTATAATGCAATGAGTTTATTAGTGGTATAATATATTTTATTAATGGTACAATATAATTCAAGTTATATTATTATTATTGTTAAAAGCTGAGAATTGTTATATCTTTCTGGTGAAGTGAAATTTTGATTATTATGCAGTAAACTTCTTTACCTCTAGTAATGCTTTTTTGCCTTAAACTACATTTGTGTATCAAAATTTTACTGTATCAATTTTCTTTTATTCAGCACTTTTTGTATATATCTTTTTCCCATTCTTTCCAACTTTTCTGTGCCTTTTTAAGTATGGCTCTTATACATGACATCTGGCTATTTTTTTTTAAAAGTCCAGTCTGACAACCTGTGTATTTAACAGGAGAGAAATCAGTCCATTACATTTATTTTTATTAATTTCTACCAACAGTTTAGGCTTTCTCTTTGTTTTTGTTTTTTTTTTCTCCTTTCTTGTCTTCTTTTAAGTTGATAGAATTTCATTATTCAGTTTTTCTCCTCTACTGGTTTGGATGTTCCTGATACTATTTTTATTCTTAGTCAAACGCTTGAAGTTGTGCTATGCTTACTTAATAAAACTTCAGTTAATAATTATGTTTACCCTTCTCCTGAATAGTTCCAGGACCTATGAATATTTAACTCTATCACATATACTACTTTTTAGATTCCGTGCTATTTTGTTCATTATTTTATAGTTCTTTGCAACTTTCAATTGTTTTTATCCTCCAAATCAAACATAGCTATTATTGTTTTGTTTGATGTTTATTTGGATTTATTCTCATCATTTTAACATTTTTTTGATTCACTAATTCTTCTTGCATCTCAGATCTTTTACTTGGAAAATTTTATCTTTTCAAAATTCATCCTTTACATTTTCCTTCACTGAGAATCTGTTGGTACTAAACTCACAGTTTTTGTCTGAAAATTTCTTTGTTTTATTCTCCTTCTTGAGTGTCTTGAGTATATAAACCCGAATTGATGGTTATTATCTCTCAGCAGATTGGTACTAATTCCCCTGTCTTTTGCTCTCCATTTTCGCTACTGAGAAGGCAGCAATTAGATTAAATATTGTTTATTTTTAGCTAGCCTGTCTTTGCATTCTGGCTGCTTTTAAGATCTTTTATTTTCTCTTTGGATTTCACTGTAATATGTTTTAATATTGATTTTTTAATTTATCCTGTTTTGAATTTGTTAGGTTTACTCTATCTGAAGATAGATGTGTTTTCAGTTCTGGAAAGTGTTCTGTCATTATCTTTTAAAATATTTTCTCTTCCCCTTCCTTTTTATTCTTTCCTTCTGGAGCTCCAATGGGACATGCTTTAGACATTTATCCTCCATGTCTCAAGTTCTCCGTCATAGTTTTATCTCTTTTTCTGTCTGTGCTGCATTTTGGGAAAATTTTTAGAATCCGTCTTCCAGTTAGTGATTTTCCTTTTCAACTAAGTCTGATTGCTGTTTAATCATCCAAGTTTTAAAATTTCAATGATTTTATTTTTCATTTCAAAAAGTTCTATTTGATTTTTTCAAATATGACTGTTTTCTGAAACAAAAATATCTTCTGCTCATTACTCATGGTTTCAATTCTCTATTATATGCCTTAAGCATATTAAATATGCCGATTTTATGTGCTTTGTCCAATAACTTCAATATTGGAAGTCTAAAAATGTCTAGTTCTGATGTTTCTTTTTTTTGCTGATTTTTAGTTATGGTGCTATTACCTGGCATGTTTTAGAATTTTGTATTTTATTACGAGTTTAATTCATTTTAATTTATGTATAGAAATACTTTGAAGCCTGGATAGAGGAAGCATTCTTCTGGAAAGGATTTGCGTTTGTTTCTAGGCACATGAAGACACTGCAAACTTTGGTGTACTTTGATACAATTATTGAATTCAGGTTATAGAGGACAAATAGTGTGATATCAGGCTCCAACCACCGTAAGTGCTGGCCCTTAGCTATGAATTCTCAAGGGAGAAGTGTTTTTTCCTTTCTCCAAAGCCAAGGCAGACAAGTCTCAGCGGGCAGGATTTGTTTGTTTTCTTCCTAACTCTCACTTTTCTGAAGGATAGAGTCCTTCTTGAGTCTCAACTCTATGTAATGTACCTTCAGCTAGACTCCCAGCATGTGGGCATTCAAGGCCTTGCCTCTGGTCCCTGTGCATGACTACTAATTCCAAGATCCATCCATCCTACTCCTGAGGGTGCATGGACTTAGGGCTCTCTTACTTCTGTGGCTGTATATACCTGTTTCACTTTCCTGCTCCCGAGGATTTTTCTTACTTTCTTGAAAATTAATATATAACTTTTAAAGGATGTTTATAAAATATTTTATGCATTTCAGTGGTTTGTACTGGCAGGTTTCCAAGATCTCTAGTCCATCCTATTGTTGAAAATAGAAGCCCGGGTACATTTCTTAATGGTACTTAATGGGGGAAAGGGTTCAACTCAGGGCTTGATAAGTATAAGAAGATTAAGAATCATAATTTCTTTTCCAAACATTTAGTTTAAATATAAACATATGTACAAACTACTAAAAATGTGCAGATAAAGCTAAAGAGTAGTGAATCTCATGGTGAACTCTTACCCAGGAGTGACTGAAAGATTCTTTAGTTGTCATCATGATTTTATAGCACCCACTGATTTTTCTCTTTTAATAGTGTTGGTCTATGCTAGAGGATATTTTAGTTGCTGAGAACTTGTAGTCTTTATGTCTACAATGGGTCCAATTTTGGTCTCCATTGATTGTAGGCCAAAGCTCTAGCTGTTCTATTGCTTTTGTTAATTCACATATTGTACATGTGCTCAAAATGTATTAACTTGCAGCTGCCTCACCCTCATGGTTCACTTTATTCAAAATACTTTCCATGTATTGTTACAATGAGAAGAATTATAACAGCCTCTTGGGTTTTGTTGGAGAAGAAATAAGGCCATGATCTGATTCTGGGGCAATGTAATGAGGATGCTGTTGGTAAGTTTTGGATTAAAACCTCAAGAGCTTTTTTCTCCATTTACACTTCTTTCTCTGTCTTAATTACATGACATTTGTATTAGGATACAAGTGTAATTGCTTGATTGGAGGACTGCTGAGAGGCCCTGTGCCAGACAGAAGTCTAGGTTCCATTATAATACTAACAGAGAAGGGGAGAATGGATGTTGAGAAGGACTAATGGTCTCTCTGCAGGGTAGAGGCATGAGGTCATGCTAGACATGTAGGTCTTTGACAGACCATGAAGAAAATGTTCAATATTTTAGCCTTTCTCTGATAGGTAAAAGGAAACCATGCAGGTGTTTAAGCAAAGGAACAGAATGTTCATATCATATGAGGAAAATAAAGTAAGGCCACCTTTCAGAGAAGCCAGACGTCGAAGCAATACCAAGAATAATTTGAAAACTTCAGAACTAAGTTCAAGTCAATGTTTCATAATCACATAATCATCTTTATATGACATATATATAATTCATCATTTCTGTATCAAAATAGGCCTGCTTTTAATATAAACATATTAATCACTAAAACATTCAGTGTGGAAAATATATATTAATATTTTTAGAGCTCTTAGTGAATGGGACAAAAAGGTCCTCATGACATATTGGCCTCCATTCTCTGCCTGTTGACGTCCCTTAAAAGGGATTTTCTGACATTTACTGCAGAATGATAGCTTAAATTTAATTTCATACTCATCCTTGTCCTTAATATTCCCTTGGGTCATTTCTCAAATGATAGATTTAGTTAATTGGGTTGACACAAGAAATTAGGAGTAATTTTATATGTACTTTTCTCTTTGTGAAACAGGAAAATTGTTATTCATTAGCTCCCTGATGCCCCAAAAGAAAATTTTGACCTAACTACAAAGTGTTATTGAAAACTTTGAAAGACACAGTTTCGACTAAAACTGTGAGTTTCTCTCAATGACATTTTTTGGTATTTTGACACAGGCTTTTTACAGAAAGATTTTAAGAGACATCACTAATGTCTTGAGAAAGTGCCACTTTGCTTATTTAATGACAAAGAAATTAAGATGTAGGTGAGATGTATATAGTATTCCACACGACTGAGTAAACTATTTTTCTGTTTACTTTGTTTTTAATAAATATTAGTCAATTAGTGACATGACACTGCCACAGACTTGATAGCTTTTGTCATTGATAAACTAAAATAATAAGATCAAATTACATTGCTTGATTTCCAGGAGGACCAATGTGGCTGAGCACAATTCCATTATTTGCTGGAAAGGAAATGATCATTGGATCATGTCCTATAGTAATAATTGGCACAACTTTGTGAAGAAGAATTCATATTCAACCAATTTTATTTCTTGCTGTTTCTAAGTGATGAGCCATTGAACCTGCAAGTAATTTAATTCCAGTCCCCATTACTTTCAAATCAATTGGTTAGAAGATGTGATCTGGCCAAGTGTTTCCCAAACCATGAGGCTGTGAGCTCTCAGCATTCTTTTATTTAACATCTGATTTCTTTTTCACTGATTTCTTTCCAGACAATTTCCATGTTAGCACAATATTCTTTATCCTTTGTTTTCAGGCATCATGCTCTTGCCCTCTCCAAAACAGAATCTAGTTTTTGAAAAAAAAAACCCATAATTTAGGTTGAGAACCTGTATAGTAGGAAATAAGACAAAGATATACTTCACTTATTAACAAAACGAAAATCTGAAAGGTTTCGGTATTGTTGTTCAGTGATATGAAGCACTGCACCAAGAAAATCAGAAGAAACATTTAAGGTTTGAGATATTTAAAAAGATTTGAATCAAAGTAGGTATAAAGCTAACTAAAATGTTTAAACTGAAACAGAAGAAAATTCTTTAAAAAGATTATAAGTAGAGGCTATATGAAGGTAAAAAAATTTTTTCTTTTTTAGTCTGTGAAAGGATGGTGAATTTGGGCCACTATGAATTCATGCATCTTATCTTAATGGGACTGTCTCTGTTATTTGGTATTCCTTTCAGGCCTCTCTTGAAGACGGCATGCGCTGTCTAGCTGTAAAAGCTAATCCAGATCTTCTCCAGTTTCAAACTTGAATCTTACCTACTTACCCAGGTTTTTGACAATTGATATCTCCTCATTTCTGACCAGAACAAAGCCATCAGTTCTGAACTCTTTTACTACTGTTCCATCTGACTGCTTCACCTGTCTCCCCCTTCCTACCCTCATGAAGGGTCACGTGACTCTAGCTCAGCCCAACTTGAGACTCTGGACTAGATCCTGTTCCCAGTCAAAAGAAGAACCTCAAGCTACTCACCTGGATAAATACATTGTTACTCCTACTCTGACTTTATGGCCAGTTTTAATAATTGAGCTTTTGCTTTGGTATTTTGATTCATGGCGAACATTGTCTTACTCAGCAATCACTTCTCCCTACCAGCTTTGATTATTAAAGGTTCTGTCTAAATCACTATCCTATTGCTAGAACCTTGTTATTTGCTATTAGATACCCCAATGCTGCCATTTAACACCTACCCCCAAACTCCCCACCAGAGTTCTCTATACAACTCAATTCCAATCTTCTCTCCCATGCGACACTGCCCTGATAGCAGCCATGTGCCGGACCATCACCTTTTCCCGGTCACCATAAGTTGGGTACCATGCCCTCCTATCATGTGCAGACTTCTCCCTCTACCTGGACCTGGCTCTGACTCACAGTCCTGCCCCTCCCTGGTCATCAGATCCAATTTCCCATCTCTTGATGAAGCCAAGTCTCATCAAGGTAATGGACTCTGTTCTGAAACATTATATGCTATAAGCTCATTTTTTCTTCCTTTTCTTCATGTATCAGGGGAAAAAGTGGTTTCCCGTCATTCCAAGGCCAATGCTTAGAATCCCTGAAACTAGTGCCTTTAATCTCCTCCTATCTTACCTCTTTTATCCTATCCACGGTTTTGATCTCCCAGTTATTCACTCTCTCCTTCTTACTTTTTCTATGGGACCTTTCAACTCTGCCTTCAGATATGCACTGTTTTCTCAGGCTTGAGAGAAAACAAAAGCTTCTCTTGATCTTGCTGCTAGTGTTTGACTATTATTTTCTCCTTCCTTATCTAAATAATCTTTTAGAATAAATGGCCTACAGTAGCTGCTTTTCATTTCTTACCAGGTATTCTGTTCTTTACATCCTAGATTGTGCCCTATGCCTTTCCCCTACACACACTGCTGAAGTATTTGGCACCCTAATCCATAAATTTGGTGATGTTTTATCATTTCCCATTCCTGATTTCTCTCTATAATAACACTAATAGCCACCCATCTACTGCGTAGCTATTGTGTGCTAAACAAGTATCCCTCCCGATAGTGTCAGATTTAACTTAGGAATAAATGAATATTTTAAATGTGGAATTCCTCATAAGTCCAAAAAGTGATGAAAATTTGATTTTGGCTTCTACCCTGTTCTTTTTCCTACCCATGTATACCTACTCTGCACACTGAGAATCAACTTCTGTGGCACTTGAGGAAACCTCCCCTTTAACATCTATCATTTGGAAATGTGACTTTTTCTAATAATCTTTGCACAGCAGTTAAAGGCACCATTATAAACCATGCCATGATATGAATGGGCCTTTGTATGCCCCAATTACACGGGCCCCTGTCTGTTGTGTCTCAAATCTTATGTATGATAGGCTCTCTCCTCTCCAGTGTATAATGGAAATGTACTTAACTAGAAGTTTTTTGTCAGGACTTCATGTATTATTGATGCATCATGAAAGCAAAATAAAAATAATCTTATCATCAACAAAGGCTTACTTATATCCCATTGCTCACATCTCCCTAGAATTACATTTTTCCTTTGTTTTTGAAAGTTAGTTGCATTACCCCCTTCCATACTCTCTCCCTCCAACACACATGCACACACATAAACTTAGAGAAATGAAACATTCAAAACACCATCTTCCATATAGAAGTGGCCAGAGGATTAAAGATCTAAAGATATATTTTCAAATGTAAGTAACTGCTTCAGAAATTAAACCTAACATGTAACGAAGCTTCTTTTGTGCAAATAATGATTTCTTTCAAAGCACTTGTGTTTTACCTATAAATGACTGCATTTCCTGTTTTTCCTTTATGATTTTAAGTTACGTCTCTGTGATGCCATATGAAAATAGGAAAAAAAGGTATTAGTTGATGATTCTGCATCTAATCCTCAGAGAAATGAAGTAAATAAGTAGGAATTAAGAGATTATCACCTATATGTGAAACCGTGTGTGTCAGTCCTGTGCCTGTTTGTGCTCAGATCAATTCCCCAGCCTCTTCCTGCTCAGCAATGTGTCATACGTGTGAAACCATTTGCCAGCTTCCTGTCTCCACTGGCTTATGCATGGATCTGGGCAACGGGAGGGAGAGACAGCGACAGGAGCCTGCGGAGTGGGAGGGAGGAACAAGCCAGGGCATTTCTTTTCCCTCCTCATTCAGCTCTGAGTACAGGTTGGACAGAGGTCACTTTCCTTTCATGGTTCCAGTTTCCACTGGGCGGGCCACCGTAGATAGTCCCACTGTCCTCTGGGTGGCCCCTGCCCTTGGACTTTGCGAATGCTGTGGCTTTCCCCTGGCCCCTTAGGGTGAGAGTGGCTTCCCGAGGTTGTTAGTCCCTGGGTTGCCTCACTGGTCCTGCCCAGTCTTATCCTCCTATGGAACGAATCCCCTGTGTTTAATTCCATCTGTTTTAAATATTCAAAGTGGTTTCTGTTTCATGGTTGGATCATGGCAGACACATCCTAGATATTCGGAAAAACCCAAATAATACAATGACTCTGTTTCTTCCGTACATATACACACACACACATATATATATATATTATGGTCAAAGAAAAAATCTGAGTGTACCACTTAAAAAAAATCCCAACATCATTTGTTTGTTTAATCTGTGAATTTGAAATCAAAATCACCTCAAAATATTTCTACTTTTTGCCATCTATGGTTTAATGTTTCTGATATTGCTCTCTCTCAACAGAATGTCCACAACACTGAAAGTTTATATTAGCTTTTTCGTTACTCTCTAGGTACAAAAATTAACATTGTATTTTTCAAATGTTTTTAACTATTGTCATGGTCCTCTCCTCTTTAGCTCAAGCTTCTCTTCCTCATTTTGCTAGTAAGTCCTCTTTCCCTACGTCAATCTCAAAGAAAAACAGTTTTTTGGACTATGTTAGGCTTTGTTTAACTCAGTCAAGCCAAGGCACACTCTTGACTCAATACATGAACCACCACTGTAAGGGGATCAGCAATATTTATTTGGTGCCTACAGTCCACAGCTCTGCCGTCCTTCTTATGGGAAAATAAACACAAGGGAGCACATGCAGCCCCTACCTGGTGAGTGGGGAGAGTAGGACCATTTGGCCTTCAAGGGACAAAGATACAGAAAGACATGAGTGATAATCACAGGGGAAAAGGCAGTCACATAGAGGCATTTACACTTAGATGTGATGTGAGCACATGACATGCTGAGACGAGAATACGAGCAGACCTATGAGAATCACTTCATGGAAGAAGTGATCTTTAAGCAGAAGAAAGGGACCAAACAGCTTTAGAGGAGAGGGAGGGGTAAAATGATATTTCCAGGCAGGGGAAAAGCACATACAGAGGCTTAAAGTTATAGGAAGTAGAGAGAAAATGAACTTACCAGGCAGGAGAGAGTCCATTATGAAGCAGAGGGGGAAGACGAGGAGAAACAGCAACCTAGGGCAGGGTCCTGAATGAAAGAAGAGATGTGATTTGGAAGACAAAGAGAAGACTCAGAGGATGAAGAGAAATAGCTTCCTTCTAAGCTTATCTCATTTGTGCATTTAGACCTGGAGACCTTCTTAATGTGTTAGGGGCTTTTGGGAAATGTCCTTAATATTTGAGAATAAAATAGAAACTTGTGTACAGAAGCCCGTGTATATTGAGGATGCTTAGCTACTAGGGTGATTTGTACTTGATTCGTACAAGTTCAGATGGCCTATAAAGGCTGAAAGCTCTGTCACCAAACTCGAGACTGATGTTTTTCTTACCGTGTCATTCTTTTTTTTATAGAGCATTGCTTGTCACCACTGGCAGATAGAGTATTGGACTGAACAGATAACTGTTCTGATCTGAAGTGGCATATTTTTCGGTGTATGTCTTTTCAGTGAAGTTCTTCACTTTTTTTTTTTATTTCCCCAAGATCTTCCACATTAGCATTAGGCTCCTACTCCTCTGATCGACCCTCCCCTCTGCCTACAGAATGCTCAGGTTTGGTCATGACATCCTCTTGTTTCAAATCCTCCAATGCTTCCTCACAACTTGCAGGAGAGGTCCATGCCCTTGGTATGGCATATGAGTAAGAATGGCAGATTAGAAGTAAAAAATACAGGATGCCCAGTTAAATTTGGAATTTTAAACAATGAATTTTTAAAATTATAAGTATGTCTAGTACTATATTTAGGACAAACGCTAACAAATTATTCATTGTTTATCTGAAATTCAAATTGAACTGGGCATCCTGTATTTCATCTGGCAATCCTGTGTATGGAGCATGTCCCCTGTCTTCCTCCCTTGGCTCTTCTTGTACCATTCCCCACCAGTTCCCCATATTCCAGCCATCTCCAGCTGCTCCAGTTCCCGGGACTGCCTTGTGTTACCTGCCCCTGGGACATTACTCATGTTCCGCTCTCTGCCTGAACTAAAGCTCCTTTACTTAAACCAAGACCGTGAGGATTGTGGAACTCCAGACGGAGGAAATCTAATAAGATGTAATGTGCCATTGCTCCCAGACGCCCACCCCTGCCAGTGGGGCAAAGGTCCTGGAGAAGAGGCTGCAGCTATGCTGTTGGAGAGTAGCATTCAGTATTTCAGGCCTGGCCTTTTCAGTGTGAAGAGGCTCTGCCTGTTTCCAAATAACAAAGTCTCGCTTGCTGCTCAAATAATCTCCCTTTCAGCTGTTATGAGTCTGACCTTGACTCGGGGCTCCCTCCCGAAGTCCTCATCCTTCTGCAGGCTGCCCACCGCCCTTCCAGACTGGCTGTCCTCCCCACACCGGGGTCCCTGCATGTGGTGAGTGGCGTCCAGCTCTACCCACCCCTGACAGAACTCTCCAGCAAAGTCATTTTCATAAATTATGCCTCATAGTGCTAATGCTTTTGCTACACTGGCTTCCTTCCCTTTTTAATAGTGTCTGTTGTAACCTCAGAAAACCTGACTCTTGGATAAACAACTTTTGAACTAAAAATCTACATATAGCATTGAAATACTTTGAACTAGGACGTGTCAAACTCTGAACCAAGAATTAAGCATGTTTTCTATCCTGTTACGAGAAGTAAGAATAATGGGTTTGATCCAGTCTGTGAGAATATGCTGACCCTGAAGCCTCATCAGAGGAGCTCATTCTTGACGTCAAATGGAACATTTCTTAATCAGTGTGGGTTTCCAGTAGGATTTCTATGGATGAATAAGCAACTGTTACAAAGTTTTTACCAGAGAACCACTAGAAGTGTCTGGAAATTGCATTAAAAGAATCTGTATATGTACTTAGGCTCTTGCTTCCTTAGGCAAGGAACAACACAGATGGTCCTATGCTAATCCTCAAAGCTCACTGTACTGAAATCCTCACAGAAAAACATCGGCAAGACCCTTTCTGTTTGAATTTACGAAGTATTTAAATATCAGAATAATTATCAGGAGGCTGAGGAAGCTGTGTGGGGTCAAGCTGTTCTCTCCTGAAGCAGAGGTACACAGCAGAATGTGCACAGCAGCTGATTAGGGCAAGTAGGTCAGGCCTGGGGACGGGAGAGTAGGTAGGGCACTGCAACAGGAGATGAATTGTCTCATACCACCTTTAGGTACCAGCACTGAATAATATTATAAAGAATTACTTTATGTTCTTTAGAAGCACTTCAGAGCTAGCATAATGAAACAACGCTGCTTATTCATTTACTTCCTTAAATTTTAAACTTTTTGAGGTTTATAAATTAAGTAATAATAATATAGAACAAATACGTATAAGAACAGCCACATCAGGCTAATTGGCACGACTGTTATATAAACCGCCTTAGAGAAATCTAGGTTTGATATTAAAATAATAAAAAAAGGGAAAACTTCATTTTTACAAAAAGAAGGACAACTGAATGTTGAAGATGCCTCTTATTTTCTTTTAGCCCTTCATGCCTCACTCTGTGCATGAAATAACTGAATATATTTCCCGTGGTCCACGAAACTGCTTTCTACAGCTTGCAAAAATTAAGGGATATTATTGGATTAAAAACAAGCAAACACTGTGCTCATTCTGTCAAACAGCCATGCTGTTCTGGGCATGATGTGCCATGCTCAGAAAATCAGCTGTGCTCATTTTTATTGATTTATTTCAAAACTTCTCTCAAAGCGTCCTTGGAGGTTTAATAACTTTTTGCTATAGACTGCAGCAGAGACGTATTAGGCAGGATTGGTGAAATATAGCCATTAACATATAAATCCAATGCCTTATCAAAAATACATTTTAGAGTTGGTGACAGGACCTAAAAATCATCATTTAATACCATTACATTCAGCTGCTTTTTCATTTGACATGATGCTATAGTGATTTAGTGCCATGATTATAAAATGTCAGGAGGATTTATTGGCATGAAGCAGATCAATTCATATTAGAAAATAAGAACAAGAACTAAAACATAGTTTTTTGTGACCTGCTGCATTCTGTTCTAAGCAGAGAGAATTGAAATAATATGTAATTAGAACCCTCAATAGTAGCATTATAATTTTTTTCTTAAATTACATTCTAAAGTAAAATACCAATTGTGTCTAGGAGTCAGGGCAGAAAATGAAAGCTATTTTATCCATAGGCAGCAATAGTTTCCAGTTCCATCAAGCTCAAGTAATAATTCTATCAATCATCATATGAGTAGATTTCTAAGTGAATCTTACATCTCTTTAGAGAAAGAAATGGGAAAGAAATACTGGTTTATTGAACTATATCAAATATAGACACAATGAATCCCTCCTGTCATGTTGATGTTTGTGTCCATGGAAACAAGGTTTATAAAAATAACTAATATTCTATTTTGCTTTGGAAATCAAGTTTGTTTCCCCAAAACAATTACTATGATTAGTTATGAGAATTATCATTGGATTTAATATCAACTAAGCAAGTATGATAAATGCTGTAGAAGATTATGCTCAGAGCACAGACAAGGGTCACCCAGCTCAGACAATCCAGGAAAACTTCCCAGGAGAGGTGATGTCCGATCTGTCTTTAAGGATAAGTAAGAGTTAGGTGAAGAATGAAGGAAAGGTTGGTTGTCCAGGTAGAGGATACTAAAGAGGAATAAGAAAACAGTAGAGAAAGAAGAACGAACCAGATCTCAGGTGCCAGTGATTGTCTCACTGAGAATCCTTACCTGGAAGACAAGGAGGGTCTATAAAGGACAGCTGCTACTTTTACACATCATACATCTGTTTGCTATGAATGTAACTGTACCCTGATTTTCCTTGAAGAACCATCCACCCCCTACATTGACTGTCAGGTTTGGATGAATCAAACAATACTATCTTCATGGGCACATGACTTAGGCCTGGCCAGTCAAAGAATTCCATTATCATAACCACAGGAATTGGTTCAAGTGTTGTATTATTTCCCTATTGCTGCTGTAACGATTACTACAAACTTAGAGGCTTTAATACAAACTGAGCATCTTACAGTCCTGAAAATCCAAAGTCCAAAAATCAAGGTGTCAGCAGCACTGCGTTCCTTCTGAGAGCTCTGGGGAAGAATTTGTTTCCTTGCCTTTTCCAGCTTCTAGAGGGTTGGAAAGGTGAACAGCAGCTGATCAGGGCAAGTAGGCCAGGCATGGGGAAGGGAGAGAAGGTAGGGCATTGTAACAGGAGGCGGTTTATCTTATGCCATCTTTGGGTAGCAGCATGGAATAACTGTGTTCCTTGGCTCATGACTCCTACCTCCGTCTTTAAGATTAACAGCACAGTGTCCTTCAAATTTTTCTCTGACCTCAGCTCTGTCATCACATCTCCTGCTATGACTGTGACCGCTTCGTAACTTCCTCTTAGAAGGACTACATTGGGCCTGTCTGAATAATCTAGCATAAGCTCTGCATCTCACAATCCTTAATGACATCTGCAAAGTTCCTGTTGCCATGTGAGGTAATATCTTCACAGCTTCTGGGGATTTAAACATCAGCATCTTTGGGAGCCATTATTCTGTCTACCACGGGCTGTTGATGTGGCCCAAGATAGGCCAACAAGACTCAGCCCCTACATTTAATTAGAAATATTAGGAAGGAGGTGTCCTCTTTCTTCCAGAGAGATAAAATGGTTGAAATTTTAATTTTAGAACTGCATGTACTCATTTTGCCATCACTTGGGAGTGCTTGCCTAAGAATAAAGTCAACAGAAAGCAAGGCAAGGGGTACAGAAGGAGAGGATCCTGATGTCATCATAGGAGTGGGTGGATATGACTGTGCTGCTCCCTTTGGACTTCCAGGTACTTGAGCCCAGCAATTTCCCACTTTTGAATAAGCCAGTTTGAACTGCATTTCTCTTGATATAACTAAGAGTCTTGAATCTTGAGAGATACAGGAACAATTCAGGCTTTTAAAAAAGGAATTTGCACCATTCAATTTTCACTTAATATATTAATAACTGGCACTGGCGTGTAAAATGTTTTGGAAACAGAGCAAGTCTGCAAGTACAAAAGACAAATTAGGGAGAAACTTCAGTAGATAAGGTTAGAAATGATGAAAACTTGAAGCAAGTCATTGGCATAGCAACAGAGGAAGTAATGACTCCAAACTATCATTAGAAGATAAAGTGCCAGCATTTGGTGATTGATTAGATGTACAAAGTGGGTCTTGGTTGAGTTCCAGGTCTCTGGTTGGTGACTGGGTGAAGACTCGGGTCATGAATGGAGAAGTCAGCTGGGCTAGACATATAGATTTGAGAATCACGGCATAGTGTTAGGTAAGTCTACAGTTTTAGATGAAATTATTTTGAAATAATATGAATTTAGAAGAGGACTGAGGATGGAATTTAGTAACATGCTTATAAGAGATATCGGCATCACAAAAACTAACAGAGGAAAGATCATCAAGTAGTGGAAAGATGGAAAGTGAGATACGCTGTAACAAATGCTGTCATGAAGACTGATGAGCAAATGAAGAGAGAACACTAAATTTTCAACTAGGAGTTCAATAGCAAAGAGATAATTATATTTTATGTTCTGCCCCAAGCATTCCTCCTTTCTTTTGACTTGCAAGTGTGCTTTATAGCACCTACCACTGATTTGAATATGAATTTTATTTCATAAATACTTGGAAATAAGAATATCACATTGCTTTATTTTTCTACATCCAAATTAAATTATTAAATTTCCTTCGAAGCTCGCTATTGGCAGAGTGGTTTTAAAAAAAAAGTTAATTTCAGGAATGCTGAATACTCCCAGTGTGTCAAAAGAATTTTTGGAGGCTTACATGGTGTCCAGAAATTGGTGGAGGTTCCTCTAGTCTTTTGTTCATCATGATTTCCATTGAGGTGGTCACTTTTCAGTCCCCATGACTTCTTCAAAGGTGGAAGCCTCTCCTTTCATTCCAAGACCCCACAATGAAACAGAATACAGATTGGGATGTGTTAAGAAGTCAATCCGAATGGAGAGAGTGAGTATAAATCATTCTTTCTGAAGGCTTAGATAGGGAGAGCAGGAGATTGGGATTGAGGGGAGGACAGAGGAAGGTCAAGAGTATGCTGGAATACTTTCCTGTTACAGACTGACTTGCTAAAAATTGTACTGGTGCTTTGGGTCTTCAGTTTCATTTTTGTAGCTATTGTTCATTTGTTTGCTACACATCACAGAAGAACTGTAATGTCTCTTGCCTTTTTCTGTGCCCATATTGAATATTCCAAGAGAGTCTGGCCCATGTTGAGGGCTTTTTGCCCATGCAAAAGAAACAGATGTCAATGTGAACATTGGAGAATGGAAGAATAATTAGAGATTGTGGAGGAGCAGAGCAAGGATAGGCTTTGGTCTTAAGATTATAGGTCACTGAGTCCTTAAGAATCACCAGGAGAAATACAAGTTTTCTCAGACTCCACAGAGAGATTCTGAAGGAGCAGCCCTGAGGTGATTGTGGTATCCTCATGTAGCAAGCACCCCTCGTGATTCTGATTCAGGTGGTTTGATGACCACATTTGAAGGTTTTGTACTTTGAGGGTTAAATGAAGGGAAGGACTTCAGAGATATGTTAGATTTTGAAGGTCAGGAAGACAGTTGTGGTGTCCTAAGGTGGTGAAACCCATGTCAGGGATGAGCAGGAAGAACTGAGGCCTTGAGAACCTCAGAGCTTTCAGTGGCTAAGCTGAGCAAGGGAAGTGCAGCCATTAGTGGAGGCGCTGACCTGTGGATGGACCACACAGGTCCCTGGGCCTGAGGTGAGGTGGGAGTTACACCTAATGGCTGGGTATGGATTTCTTCCTAACTTAGATGAGGCCTCCAACTGAAATTAATTTTGTTTAAAAAATAAAGAAACTTGGCATTTCTTATACTTTAAGTGCCAGGGAAAGATTTATATCTGATATTTATTTTATTTTTAAAGACAGGAGACATTTGAGCATGATTGGGTCGAGAGAGGAAAGAGCCAATCATAGAAAAAGGAGAGAACAAAGAGATGAGACATTTTCCAAAATGTCTGAATGGACTTCTAGACATTACTAAAACAGTATTGATGGATTTTCTATGACAAGGCAGACTGCCCTCTGTGGGCAAGCAAGCCGCTGATACACAACACCCTGCCCTTTGCCCATTCTTGCTATCATCTGCTCAGGTGTCACCTCCTCTGGGAACTTTCCCAAGCTCAGTTGGTTTTGGCCCCTCCCATATTTGTGCTGTCTTTAGTCTTCCTTATATCCTATCATTCCTGATGCTCCTAGCATCATCTATGTGCTCTTTAATGTGCCTATGTGTTTCCAAGTCTAGAAGTGTGTCTCATTTGTCTTTGTTTCCCCGGTGTCCACCGTAATGTCTGACATATAAAGCTTTAACACGTTTGTTGAATTGAATAAAACTTCTGATAATAAACTTACATGCAGTATCTGAACATTTAATTTTAGACTAAGAACAAAATGCGAAAATTTGCCACCCATGATAAACCTACTGTAAAAGTTTATCTAGCATGTCCTAATATACAAATTAATTTCCATTATTCACTATCCTAGCTAATTCATGATTTTCCCCTTTTACTTATTTACTGTGATATTTGAATATATAAGATATACTGGGCAGTAGATATTTAAAAAATGAACAATATCCAATACCCATCTTCAGTGAGTATGTGGTCTAGTAGCAGAGACACTCAGTAATATCATTACAGTGAAATTACATTAGAGTGAAAGAAATACTCTTATAGACATAGGCACAAGATGTTACAGAAATACAAAGGAGAATCTGAGAAGTCAACCATCTTACTGGAAAGGATATACAGGGACAAGGGAAGGCTTCTAGAAGAATCTGAGCCATGAACCATGTCTAAAAGACAAATAGAAGTGATCCTAGAGGGTAGGGCAGGATGGGGGCATGAGAAGAGAGTCCTTTTCAAGTCCCTCTCCCTTTAATGTTTAGGAAACAGCATTTCAGTGTGGCTGGAATACAGGGTTTGTGTGAGGATGTGGATAAACTCCTACTATCTCAGCTATGGGAGTTATTTGTGGAGATTTATTTCTTGGAGTCAAAAATTGAATATGATAACAATTGGACCCAACTTCAGGTCTTGATTCCAAATCTGGAAACAGTATTTATCATACCAATAGAGTAGATTAGTACAAAGCTCAGGTGAGAAAAATAGTTTGAGAGTTCACTGTAGCAGAAAATTTTGGATGTTGCATTGCCAGCAAAGGACAAACAATTATTGAAAGTTTCCCTTTTCCCTTTCCTACTCTCTCTCTCTTTCCCCTGACAGAATGGCCTATTGGCTTGAAGAAACTGAAGAGACAAGTACTCAGATATTGAATAATTCATTTTGTCGGTTTCACTTAGTATATTTGCACCTTGGTTTCGTTTAGACATCCAGGAGGGAATGTGGGTAGGGTTCTTTCACACCATTGATTTGGATGTGCCTTTGTGGTGGTTGACAATTTGAGCTCCTTTGTCTTTCTCCTTGTATGTCTTCCATCCTAGTAATGATCATTTTTTTTTTTTTTGGGACAGAGTCTCACTCTCTTGCCTGGGGCGAGTGCCGTGGCATCAGCCTAGCTCACAGCAACCTCAAACTCCTGGGCTCCAGCAATCCTACTGTCTCAGCCTCCCAAGTAGCTGGGACTACAAGCA
>CAUYSK010120704.1:0-21883 GCA_963575035.1 Avahi laniger | reverse complement strand
CAGGAATGTGCCACTATGCCCAGCTAATTTTTTTTTCTATTTTAGTTGCCCAGCTAGTTTCTTTCTGTTTTTATTAGAGACAGAGTCTTGCTCTTGCTGAGGCTGGTCTCAAACTCCTGACCTCAGGCGATCCTCCCACCTCGGCCTTCCTGAGTGCTAGGATTACAGGCATGAGCAACCATGCCCGGCCTGAATGTCCTTCTTTTTTTTTTTTTTTTTTTTTTGATAAAGAGTCTCGCTTTGTTGCCTGGGTTAGAGTGAGTGCCGTGGCGTCAGCCTAGCTCACAGCAACCTCAAACTCCTGGGCTCAAGCGATCCTCCTGCCTCAGCCTCTCGAGTAGCCGGGACTACAGGCATGCGCTGCCATGCCTGGCTAATTTTTTTTCCATACATATATATTTTTAGTTGTCCAGATCATTTCTTTCTATTTTTTAGTAGAGACGGGGTCTCGCTCTTGCTCAGGCTGGTTTCGAACTCCTGACCTTGAACAATCCACCCGCCTCGGCCTCCCAGAGTGCTAGGATTACAGGCGTGAGCCACTGCGCCCGGCCTGAATGTCCTTCTTTTTAAAGGCTGAATGATATTCCATTGTCTGGATAGACCACGTCTTGTCTATCTGTTCATCTGTGTGTGGACACTTGGGTTGCTTCCAATATCTGTTTGATTTCCAGCTTTCAACTGCTGAATAATTTTTAGAGAGAGCTTTTCAGTTTACTCACACACGTGCGTGCGCCACCGGGGCTTGATGGGGATTGTGTTGAACCTATGGCTCGTTTTGGCCCAGGTCAACATCCCAATAAGTAGATCTGGCTAGTTCCTCGGGAGGGATCCCCAGAAGTGGGTGTGGCATCCCGAGCCCTCGGAAGCCCTACTCATTTGCTTCCCAGATGCAGGGGACAATGAATTGGCTCCATTCTCATCCTCCCAGGGCTGCTCCATGTGCCACCCCCTCCGCAACTTGAGAGAAGTTTGTGATTTGTTAGATGGAAATGGCATCACCGTGTTTTAATACTTCTTTGTGAGACTAATGATGTTGAACTTTTTGTTGAGTTGGGCCATTCCATTTGCAGTTGCTTGGGGTTCTTATGGAATTACAGAACCTTTATGCAGCTAGAGCGTTTGTTCACCCATCCTCCGGCTTAGGCATTATAGAGCTCTCCAAATCGTGGGATCATTGCAGATTTGAAGGTCACCCTATCCAAAGGGTTCTTCACTGTTCTCAGCTGTTAGAATGCCTGTGTCACATGGTGCTCTGGGCAGGAAGGAACTTTCTTCTGAGTGACAGTCACAGTTTGATTATGCTGATGAGATGCTTTCATAGTTTTTGCTGACATCTTAGGGATACAGTTTTTTTGAGGGGCCAAAATGTTTTAAAATGCAAAGACAAAATATATTTGTTCTGTGTTTGGTTATGAAGGGGTGTGTGGGATTGAAAATACGTGGCCTAAGGAAGATCGCCCGAGTCAAGGAGTTCGAGGCTGCAGTGAGCTACGATCACGCCACTGTACACCAGCCTGGGCAACAAACAGAGCAAAACCTTGTCTCCAGAAAAAAAAAAAGGCAGCTTAACCAGGTCTCATGGGTGTTTCTGTTGTGTCTGGGTAGTGCAGCTGAGTGAAAAAGTGTAGATTTTGGAATCAGAGCCTCAACTTCCTTATCTGTAAATGGATAAGAATCCCGCTTCCAGAGTGACTAGGTGAGGAGACAGAAGACAACCTCAAGGTAGGGCCCCAGGGAAGCCCTCAGGTCATTGTTACTTTGTCCTATCCTCCACTATAAATATTAATTGATCACCTACTGTGTGCAGCACGGGGCCATGAGTGGGCAAACTGTGGCCAAATTTTGTCCATTTCTTGTTGTTTTTCCTAATGAGACGAGGTCTGCTATGTTGCCCAGGCTGGTCTTGAACTCCTGGCCTCAGCAATCCTCTTGCCTGGCCTCCTTAGTAGCCAGGATTATAGGTGTGTGCTACCCCGCCTTGCAGCCACTACCTATTTTTGTAAATAAAGTTTTATTGGAACAAAGCAATGCCCAATCGTTCATTGTCTGTGGCTGCTTTCCCTGTGGCAGGCAGAAGAGGCCCTTTCAAGAAAAAGCTTGCAGTTCCATTGGGCAGGACAGCAAGGAACTAAGGCCCGTGTGTATTCAGGGAAATGGTAGTAAGCACAGTGGAGAACATTTCAGGAAAAGGGGTGGGGTGGGGTGGGTTGCAATTTAAAACAGGGCGGTTAGGGAAGGAGGAAGGAGTTTAGGGCAGGAGTAGCAGATATTCCCGCCCCCCCATGCAAAGGCCCTGAGGTGTACCACGTGGGCTGTTCCGCATTCCGGACCATGACCTCATCCAGCCCCTCCAGATTTTCCCTAGCAGGACTTTAGATGCTCATTATATGACAGCTTCTAGAAGGATCCCCAGCAACTCCATCTATCGCAGAGATTTCACTGGCGCATTGAGGTGGCATCACTGTTTCCCTCTCTCTGTTAGGGACCTGCCCTAGCCCAAGCCCTGGGGGAGCCTCATTTCCTAGCCCCAGCACACAGGAGCCCCTAGCAAGTGGGGAAGGAAGGGGGGAGGGAAGCGCCTCGCCTGGATCCCAGCTCTACCCTCTGGTGACCTCCAGCCCCACGTTTCTCCTCTGTAACAGGACAGTGTGACTAAGTCCTTCAGACCTGCCCAAGGAGTATGTGAGCCAATGATTTATGCGTTGGACACAGCCTGGCATGTGGTAAAAGGACTCCAGAAAGTTCACTATTGTTTTTTCTGGTGGTTTTTTTTGTTTCTTTTTTGAGACAGGATTTCTCTCTGTAGCCCCGGCCAGAGTGCAGTGATGTCATCATAGCTCACTGTAACCTCAAACTCCTGGTCTCAAGTGATCCTCCTGCCCCAGCCTCCTGAGTAGCTGGGACTAAAGGCACATAGCACTGTGCCCGGCTAATTTTTTTCTATTTTTTGTAGTGATGGGGGTCTCACCATGTCACCCAGGCTGGTCTCAAACTCCTGGCTTCAAGTGATCCTTCTGCTTCAGCCTCCCAAAGTGCTGGGATTACAGGCGCAAGCCATGGCTCCCGGCCCGTTGTTGTTTTTATTGTTAATGTTATTAAATATTTGCACAATGAGTAGAGAGACCCAAGAAGGAGTCTCTGGAGGGATGGCACCTTGTTCACCCACCACCCAGCCCTCACAAAGACCTTGCTTTAACTCTTGGATCGTAAAGTGTGTGATTGGGCATGTGGTGCCTCCTTTCTGAGCCTCAGTTTCCCTCTGTCAGGTGGGGTTGGCCTGCTTAGGGTTAGAGATTGTTAACACAGGCTCCCAACAGAGCGTCTGCCTGGGGCTGGGGCTCAGCATGGGGCCGAGGTGGTTCAGGAAGGAGACTGATGAAGTGTCTGCTTTGGGGGACTCATCGGTTGGAGGACTTTGCTCAACTGTCACCCAAAACACAAACTATCTCCCTTTCCTATTGCTAACTGAAGGAGTGGGTGTGTGGCTCCTCTGTAGGGCAGGTGTGGTCGGACCCCTTCTGGGGACCCTCATGGTGGGGTACCATCTTTTCCAGGGGCCACAGTTGGAGCCTGGGGTAGCGAAGAAGGCAAAATCAGAACCCAGGCAGGGACCGGGGTGTCGCCGGTGCGGTGGGCTCCTGGGCCAAGGCCTGCCGTGTAGCGTGCTGTGCGCAAGAGCACCGGGCTCAGTGCTGACTTGGTCCCTGGCGGCTTCGCTGAGCCTCAGTTTTCTAATCTGTCAACAGGGGTGGCAAGGTTCCCTTGCTCCTGGGGCTGTGGCAGGGTGAGCCAGGGTCCGGGAAGGGGCCCTGGGGTGGCCTGGGCAGTGAGGGGAATCCAGGACCAGCCTGGCCTGGCTGGTGGAGACACAGTGCCAGATTCGGAGGCAGGGAGCAGAGATTGTGCTTTTTATTAAAAAATTGAGGTGAGATACACATAACACAAGTAACCATTTGAAAAGTGTACAATTCAGTTGTATTTAGTGCATTCATAATATGCAACGACCAGCTCTCTCTGGTTTCAACATTTCAGATTTTTTTTTTTTGAGACAGAGTCTCACTCTGTTGCCCTGGGCTAGAGGCAGTGGCATCATCACAGCTCATTGCAACCTCCAACTCCTGGGCTCAAGTGATTCTCCTGCCTCAGCCTCCCAAGTAGCTGGGACTACAGGTGTGCGCCCCCGTGCCTGGCTAATTTTTCTATTTTTAGTAGAGACAGGGTCTCGCTTTTGCTCACGCTGGTCTCGAACTCCTGAGTGCAAGTGATCCTCCCTCCTCGGCCTCTCAGAGTGCTGGGATTGCAGGCCTGAGCCACCGCGTCTGGCCAAAATTAGATTTTTATTGTAAGAAAGGACATTTGGGTCCCGCATGGACCCTGGCCTTGGAGGAGTTGCTTAGCATTTCTGAGCCTCAGGTTTTGTAACTATAAATAACAAGAATAAAATAATAATGATAGCCAACATCACGTGGCACCTACTTCATGCCAGAGGGTGTTCAAAGCATTTTGCAAATGGAACTCACTTCGTCTTTATGTCCGCCCTGAGGAGTAGATGTTACTACATTGTCCATCTCACACAGCCTGGGGACATTTAAGAAAACTGCCCAAAGTCACAGAGCATGTGGACGTTGGAGCCAGTATTTATCTCTGTGCTCTGGTGACCCCTTTGTGGAGCCCCTCCCCATGGGGACACTGGCCCTGGCCATCCCTGCCCACTGCTCCCTCTCATTTCCAGCAGGGAGGAAACTTCGGCCCAGACTGTTGCTAAATTAAATATCAATTAATTAAAATTTAATAAAATAAAAAATGCAGTTCCTCAGGCTCACTGGCCACATTTCAAGTGTTCGATAGCCACACGTGGCCAGTGGCTAGCACATTTCACAGCATGGATACGGGACGTCTGTGGGGTACTGTTTGGATGGCACTGCTGCGTGTCATTTATTTACCCAGTCCCCATGGGATGGACACACAGGTTGTTTCCTGTTGGTTGAGGATGACAGCAGAGCCTTGGGGACCGTTCTCCCAGGAAAACCCTGGTGGCCCTCGGGGGACTATTTCAGAGGAGGCATTTAGAGACCGCTCTTGGGCTCTGGACTCGACCTGTCGCTTTCCCAGCTCTGCCCCAGCCACGTGCCTGTGTGACCTTGGGTTGTCAGTTGTTCTTTGCTGTGAGAAGGGCTGGTGTGCAGATTGGGTGGGTTACTGTGCGCGATGTGGTGAAGTCCGCCTGCGCCCAGTGCCCCAGGCAGTGTTCGCGGGTATTATTAGGAATGATGAGTTACTGTGGTTACACGTGCGTGTTTTAGGTTTTGACAGTCATTGATCTTAGCTTCTGAGGTGTCAAGTGAGATAACTATGGGAGTGAGCAGGTGGAACGGAGGTTTTCAGTCACCAGGGGGAGGCCTGATTTAGGGGGCCAGGCCTTGAGCCCAGCCCAGGGTGGGAGGGAGGGGAGGGACACCCCCACCTCAGGTTGACCTGAGGGATTCTAGCAAAGTCTTTGGAGAGGTGGGTAAGCCAGGGCCTGTCACTGTCCCCAGAGCCCTGAGGGGATGGGTGATGGGGTGAGCATTAGGCAGGAGGGGATACTGGTGACTTGGGGCAGGGGCCAGCTGCTTGTCCTCACTCCCAGCCCCACCCCAGGGAGACCAGGCAGGACAGCCCGGGGTGGCGTGCGCTTCCTGGAGGCTTATTTGAGAGCCCCTCTCTTGGGTCAGGGGCTGCCCTGACCTTCCTTTCTAATCCCAGTGTGTATCTATCCATCTTGGCCCCGTGAGCATTGCAAGTGACACTCATGCAGTGAGGTAATGCAAAACCGGAGTGGCTCTGGTGTGCCAGATCCCAGGCACTGGGCTGTGGCAGGTAGCAAGGCAGAGTCCCTGCCCTCCGGGAGGGAGGAATCCCTTTTGTGGGGGAGAGACAAGCATTAAATACACCGCCAGGCTGACAGATCTGTTTCTAAGTTGTCATAGGTGGACCCAGAGTCACGTGGGGCCTGCTTGGGTTGCATGGCTATTGGGGGACTAATCTGGGGCTGAGGGGGGCCTGGAGGTGGGGCTGAGCGAGGCGGGGTCCAGATGCCAGGGCTGGTGCCTGAAGGGCCCAGCAGGAGGGGAGGCAGCAGCAGGGACTAGCGGGGCACGCTTGTCTGATTCACGCTCGCTTCTGAGCGTGATTTCGGGAGGGGACATGCTCATAGCCTGAGGGGCGGTGCACCCATTTGACAGAGTTGCAAACCGGGGCCCCGAGAGCAGCACTGAGCGCCTGGGTCTGGGGTTCCGGGGCCCCTGCTGGGCCTGTGGCGGGTGGGAGCCGTTGGCCAGCATCCGGCCCCAAGGCTCGCTGGCCTGGGTGCTGCTGGGCGGGTTTCACAAGCCCGGGCAGGGTAGGCCTGGGCCATGGGGCTTCCGTGAGGCCTGGGCAGGAAGAGCTGGTGGCTGATGTAAGCCCTTGCGCAAACCTCTCTGGCTGCCGGCTTCCGGAGCCTTCCACCCGCCCGCCACACCAAGGAGGAAGCCTGGCTCGGCAGGGCCCACAGGCCCTGCTGCTCCGGCCTGGGCCGCATGGATGGACTGAGGCCACCATGGCCCTGGGTCCCGAGGGCTTGGCGCTGGAGTCCGGTGAGGCGGCTGGGCCGGGTGGGGCTGGAGTGTGTGGGGAAGGGGCAGACACGGGGCTGCGGTGGGGGTGGGGCATGTGGCCAGAGGGCATCTGTTCCCCCTGCTGCTCTGCCTGCTGCTGTCTCTGCTCTAAGGGACTGAGGTGGAGGCCCTGCCCTCTTGGCCCCATGTGAAGCCCAAGGGGGCTGGGCTGGACATTTTGGGAGCCTGTGTTCCTAGGAGGTGGTCAGTGAGCACCTGTTGTATGCAGCCCTGTGTGAGGGAACTGCCAGGGATCAGAGGTTGGGCTGGGGTCCATGAGCCTCCTGTGGGGCCACCTGGGTGGCTGAGCCACACACACTTGCCTTCCCCCGCCCCCGCACAGTCCCGTCCTTCTCTGTGCCACCTGCAAACCGAGCCCACCCACAGGGACTCAGAGAAGGTTGCTTAGGGTGCACAGAGACGCCCTGGGCTGGGGCCGGCCAAAGTTGGCACCTGGGGGGTGTTGTGCTTGGTGACCACCCCGCTGAGCTCTGTGTTCAGGGCTGTGCCACTGCCTCCCTGGGGCATTTTTGGGAGGATTTGAAGTCATCTGCTGAGTGCCCTGGTGCTGTTTATTATTTTCATTCTTACTGTCGTGGTGGCTAAACACGTGTTTCCCTCTTCACTGCACTTCTCAAAGGAGGGCATCGCTACCCCATTTTCACGATGAGCTAACTGAGTCCATCAGGGGAGCGCCTGGCCCCAGGGCTCGTATCCTGTCTCTGGCCTGTACTCTGGAGACCTGGGGTGCTGGGGCTTGTGGGGTGGAGCCCTGGGGTGCAGCCAGGAGGCCTCCTGTGGGCCTGGCTAAATGGGGCAGGGCAGGGCATGTGTGGTTGTTGCCCGGCCCTAGCCGCCTGGGTGTGGGGTCCTACTGTCTGGAGGGGTGGTCCTGGGCGGGGCTCCCTTGAACCCTTAGCAGCTCCCATGCTCACTGTTCCATTCCTTCCCTGGCTGGTTCCCTAACTCACTGTAGCTTGTGTGCCAGGGGGCTCTGGGACACCCTGCCTCAGGTGCATTCTGAGCCACTGGCTGTGTGACGAGGCACTTCCCACCTCTGAGCCTCAGCTTCCCCATCTGTCAAATGGGCACAGGGCTGCCATGGGAGTCATTCTGTCACTCACGGGTGGTGCTCCCTGGTCCAGGAGCTCTACGGAGCTAGGAACCTGAGCCCCCACCTCCTTGCTCTGTGGCCTTGGGAGGTGCCTGCCCCCCACCAGCCTCAGGTGTCCATCTGCCAATGGGGAGAGCAGTGCCCCCTTGGATCTTGGCTGATTGTGTAGCAGGGATGATAAAGCCCTCCTCTGAGTGTGCTGGGTTTCCTGGGGTGGGGGCCTGCTGTGGCAGGTTTCCTTCTGGCTGTCTCTTGGGGTCTTGCAGCTTTCTCAAGCCCTGGGTCGGTTGAGTTGACCCAGGCCCATCCTGGGGTGGGGCAGGGGAGATCTCTTTGGTCTCCCTGCCAGCGTCAGCTCCACACAGTCAGAGGAGAGACGGGTCTCTGGGCGGTGGGGCGGTGGCAGCCTGGCTGGCTGCCTGACGGCCCCCTTTTCTCTGCAGGCGAGGCCTTCCTGGGCAGCTTTGTGGCCAGCGGGATGGGGCCCTCGGCCTCGTCCCATGGGAGCCCGGTGTCCCTGCCCTCTGACCTCTCCTTCCGCTCCCCCACCCCCAGCAACCTGCCCATGGTGCAGCTGTGGGCTGCCCATGCGCATGAAGGTAAGGAGCGTGCCAGGTGGGTGGGGCTGAGGGCTGCTGGGCCGCTGCCCCCGCCACTCTGGCGACTGATGTCCCCAGCACTTCCCAAGGCTGCCTACTCCCCTCCACCTCCATGGTCACCCCTTCACTGGGGCTGGTGGGGCCCAGCCCTAGTCACCCAGCCTCCTTGCTCTTCCTCACATGCTCTGTGCTTCCTCTTGTCACTGTCACAGGGCCTTTGCATGAGCTATTCCCTCTGCCTGCAGCCCCTCACTCCACCCCACTGGCCGCCCCTGGTTCCTCCTGAGGACCCAGCTCAGACACCCCTCCTCCCCACCCTGGTCCACCCTGGTCCACCCCTCACTTGTGACAACAGATTATATGTGTGATTATTCTCAAGCTCTGAGGGCAGGGCCTGGTTTGCTCTGCTCACTGTCGGGTCCAGGGTGCGCAGGAGGCTTCTTCATCACTGCACGCGCATGGGATGCAGGGTCACGGGCCCTCTTTGTCACAGCTCTGCAGTGATGCCCCTGGACATGGGGGCTGCAGGCCTGGCCTCCCACGGGAACAGGCACACTCTGGATCTCCCTGGAGCCTCGCTGCCTGCTCTGTCCGTGGAGGGTGGGCCTGGGGATCCTGAGCTCCTCCTGAACCTCTGGCTCTGATGGTTCTGGATGCCGGGTGCTGGGTCCCTCCTCCCTACTGCTGGGTGCCTCCGGGATCCTGGAAGATGGCAGCCTGGGAGTACCCCCTGCTGCTTACGGCTCCCCACTTTCCCCTGTGGGCTTGAGTCTGAGTGCTCGCTGTCACTCCAAACCCATTGGGGTGGGGCCGTGGACAGCTGCATTTAGCCTGGGAGGAAAAGGTGTAGTCAGAGGTGCCCCCAGCCCCAGGACCCCTCCCAGTCCTTATATCCCTATGCCCCTTGTACAGATGGGGCCATCAAGGCTGCTCCTCCCAAGCCCCCTGGGGAAGGCATCTGAATCCAGGAACCAGAGTGTGCGCCCTGTACAGAGGGGATGTCTGGGCCTGGCTGGTGCTGGCCCTGCTCGGGTGGGGTCCCGCCTGACTCCCACCTTAGTGCTCCCAGGTGGGCACTGCAGAGTTGGAAGAGAAGAGGGCGCCTCTGGTGCCACCAGCTTGTTCCTCTGTCCTCCCTGATACTCCCTTTTCTCTTCTGCCAGCAAGTGCAGGCGGATAATAATGACAGTAAACACACGCTGCTTTCTGTCCCAGGTGCTGCAAGGCAGCCCTGAGGTGGGGACTGTTAGGCCCATTTTACAGGTGACAGATGAGAGCAGAGAGACCCAATGCCTGCATTGGAGCACTGTTTCTGTGAATAAGTGAGACAGCGGTGTCTGTCGGTCCTTTGGACTTGTTTTTGTTGTGAATGGCATCAGGTGGTGCTGGGGGGAAAGACGTTGGCCTAGTGAGCTGAGGACAGGTCCTGTGTCCCTGGCCTCAGATGGAGCCACTGGGGCACAGGGTACCCAGGTCCTGCAGGGGTCTCCGATGGGTTGGGGGCCCTGTGGGATTCTGGGCTCAGGCAGAGGATCAGGGCCCTCGCCCAGAGCCCCAGCGCCCGCCTGCCTGCCCAACTGGCCGGCCTTCTGGGCCCTGTCAGACGGCTTCTCGGGGTTCCGTTCTCCATGTGCAACTTGCTTCTGTCTCCCTTTCCTGTCTTTGTCCTGCAAGGTCCTGAATCTGGGCATTGCTGGTGGGGGGTGTTCAGGAGGCTGGGAGGACCCTTGGCACGAGGAATCCCTTCCTGGCAGCTAGGGATGCTGGGTCCACTGAGGTTCGGAGAAGTCAAGTGACCAGGCCAGGCTCACACAGCAGAGGAGGGGCCCATGTTGGGTTGAGGTGAACTGTCCTGGCTGCAGGGTCCGATTACCTCGGTTTGAAGCCCCTCTGCTGTATGACCTTGGGCAAGTGGTCCTCTCTGAGCATCAGTTTCCTTATCTGTAAAATCAGGATGTTAAGAGTATCTGCTTCAGAGGTTGTTTTTAAGGTTTAAATGAGTGTAACAGTGGCAAAGCAATTGACAGTGTTTGGCAAGCTGTCACCATCCCCTCCTAGCTGGATCCATCTGATCTTCTTCCTGGGGTATTTGAGACCCCAAGCCCCGGAGGGCTGCCTGGGCCTGGAGAGAGGCCCAAAGTCACAGGGTTGGGAGGTACAAGCGTTGCCCTAGGGAGCTGGTGTGAAACCTCGGGGCTTCCTGCACCAGGGGCTGACAGCCAAGATAGTTTATTTCCAAGAAAAGGAAACTGCTGGGAGGAAGCTGCTTTGGGGAGGCAGGCAGTGGTCCAGCCCGGCTTTTCTCTTCCAGGCTTCTCCCACCTGCCCAGTGGGCTGTACCCATCCTACCTCCACCTGAACCACCTGGAGCCCCCCAGCAGCGGGAGCCCCCTCCTCAGCCAGTTGGGCCAGCCCAGCATTTTCGATACCCAGAAAGGTCAGAGGACGGGAGTGGTGAGACTGTGGGCCTGGGAGGAGGGGTGACACGGGGACGTTCTCAGGGGCTTCGCTGGGGCCCTTGACACTGTCCCGGGCAGCTTCCAGCTCAGTCTCAGACTCCTTTGTGAGACTCCAGTACCCAAGAGCTCCCTGAGCCTGCCGTAACCTACGGAGCCTTCTCGTTGTCCTTCCTCCTCATAGAGCCCGCTAGACCCTCCGGGCAGGTCTTAAAACAACCTCCTCACCCCTTTATAGAGGAGGAAACTGAGGCTCAGGAAGAGCAGTAGGTGGCACTGGCAGATTTAAACTTGATTCCAGCTATTTCCTGAGCCTGCCCTCTTAGTGGCTGCGCTGTTCATGTCCCTCCTGCCTGGGGACACCGGAGCCCCTTCTGCCCTGGAAAGGGTGGGAGGTGGCCCTTACTCACTGTTGCGCTCTTTCCACAGACGGCTTCTACCTGCCCGCCCCGGGGGCTGCGGGCGCCCTGCACTCTCATGTGCCCTCCGCCAGGACCCCCAGCAGCCACTCCTCAGGCGCTCCAGCCAAAGGCTCATCGTCGAGGGAAGGTCAGGCCAAGGAGCGGGCGGGCCGTGGCAGTGAGCCACCCCCGCTGTTCGGCAAGAAGGACCCTCGAGCCCGCGAGGAGGCAGCAGGGCCGCGTGGCGTAGTGGACCTGACCCAGGAGGCCCGGGCTGAGGGCCGTCAGGACCGCGGGCTCCCGCGCCTGGCCGAGCGCCTGTCCCCTTTCCTGGCCGAGCCCAAGGGCAAGAGCGTGCTGCAGCCATCGGTGCTGAGCATATGCAACGGCGCAGGGGACGCGGGGCTGTCCGTGCTGGTGGCCGAGGCGGGCCGCAGCGGCACCAAGGAGGCGGCCCGGCAGGACGAGAGCGCGCGGCTGCTGCGGCGCACAGAGGCCCTGCTGCCGGGGCCGCGGCCCTGCGCCTCGCCACTGCCCCCGCCGCCACCCAAGGGGCCGCCCGCGCCGCCTGCCTCCGCGCCCGCGCCCACCGGTGTCTACACCGTTTTCCGTGAGCCGGGCCGCGAGCACCGCGTGGTGGCGCCCACCTTCGTGCCTTCTGTGGAGGCCTTCGACGAGCGCCCGGGGCCCATCCAGATCGCATCTCAGGCGCGTGACGCCCGGGCCCGCGAGCGGGAGGCGGGCAGGCCGGGGGTCTTGCAGGCGACACCCGGCTCCCCGCGGCCGCCGGACCGGCCCGAGAGCCTGCGCGAGAAGAACTCGGTCATCCGTTCGCTCAAGCGGCCGCCACCCGCCGATGCCCCAGCGTCGCGGGCCGCGCGCGCCTCCCCGGACGCCCGGGCCTACCTGCCGGCCAAGGAGCTGCTCAAGCCCGAGGCGGAGCCGCGGCCCTGTGAGCGCGCGCCCCGGGGCCCCGCGGCCCAGCAGGCCGCCAAGCTCTTCGGCTTGGAAGCTGGACGGCCGCCCCCGCCCGCCGGCCCCGAGCACAAGTGGAAGCCTTTTGAACTGGGCAACTTCGCCACCACGCAGATGGCTGTGCTGGCCGCGCAACACCACCATGCCAGCCGCGCTGAGGAGGAAGCTGTGGCTGCCTCCAAGAAGGCCTACCTGGACCCCGGGGGCGGACTGCCCCGCAACGCGGCCTCCTGCGGCAGGCCCGGGGCTGACTTGCACCCTGTGACCCACGGACCCGGAGAGGCCTCGGCCATGCAGAGTCTCATCAAGTATAGCGGCAGCTTTGCCCGGGAGGCGGTGGCCGTGCGCCCTGGCGGTTGTGGCAAGAAGAGTCCATTTGGAGGCCTGGGCACCATGAAACCTGAGCCGGCGCCCACCACTGCGGGTGCCCCACGTGCCCAGGCCCGCCTCCCACACCCGGGAGGCCCTGCAGCTGGTGGTGGCCGGCAGCTGAAGCGGGACCCTGAGAGGCCTGAGAGCGCCAAGGCCTTCGGGCGAGAGGGCTCTGGTGCCCAGGGAGAGGCAGAAGTTCGACACCCACCCGTGGGCATTGCGGTGGCGGTGGCTCGGCAGAAGGACAGTGGCGGCAGTGGCCGGCTGGGGCCTGGGTTGGCGGATCAGGAGCGCTCCCTGTCACTGAGCAACGTCAAAGGTAGGTCCTGGGTCTCACCCTGGCCTCGTTTTCCCCACCCCCCCCACCTCCTCTTTCCTTTTTTCCCTGTCTCCTGCCCTCCTACCCTGGCACCCTCACCTCTCCCTCCCTTCCTGCTGCTACTGCTCCTCTGTCCCACTTGTGGGCTGCAGCTGCTGTTGAAAGTTTACTGCTTTTTCCTTTATGTACATAGAAAAATGTGGACAATGCAGAAAGGGAAAGTGAAGAAAAAGAACCATTATATTTTCCCAATACCCTGAACACTTTCGTATCTTTCCCCTGAATTCGTTTTCCTGTGCAGTTTGCTTCTACCTGCAGTGATCCTAGCGCACGTACAATCTTGGGCTTTTGCACTGTTCACGTATTACAGCGTGGGTCATTTCCTCTGGCTGTATTGCAGACTCTTTATAAGTAGCATTTTTTTATGGCCTTTAATATTCTGTTGCAAGCATATACCATAGTTCAGTTCTCTGTTCCCTTGGTGGGCATTTCAGTTTTTCCCCCTCTCTCTGATGTTTTGTGTTCAGAATGTTGCATTGAATATTTTTGTGCATTGCGCCTTCATGGTATTTTGAGTCATTTTCTAAGAATAGAGGTTCTTGGGAATAGACTAACGTGAAGCTTTCAATTCTAAATCGTTGAGGGAGGTAACTGTTGCCTTATCTATTTTGGTGTCCCCAGTACCTTGCCAGCGTCGGGCTGGCACACAGTAGGTATTTGATAACTGAGTGAGTGAGGGAGTGTTTGAGGGATAGTTAGAAACGGGTCCCGATGTTCTTAGGGCATCTCGACATTCAGCACCTAAGCGCCTTCTTAGGTAGTTAGAGATGTTAAGTGCCTGTTAGCGGTCAGTCCATCTGTTTTACTTTAGATTCCTCAGAATTTTGTTTTAATATTTTTTTAAAAATGGTTGCTCATTTCAGTAGGGAAGAAGGGTGCATTTCTTTTAGTCACTAGTGAGGTTGAATATTTTTCCAGAACTTGGTTTGTTGGTTGGTTGTATTTCCTTGTGTCCCTTGTATATTTCACTGTTGGATTCCTCCCGGGGTTTCGGAGAGTTGATATTTCTGGCGTGTTTGTTGGAACTCCCGACTTGGTCTGTCCACCTGTGGTCTGGGGACTGAGGCCATGTTCAGTGTGCTGTGGTGAGGCCCGGGGAAGGCCATGTCCAGCTGCTCCTTGCCTCTGGGACCTCTCAACAGTCACCCCCCGCCCCAGCCTGGGCCCCACACTCACCTGCCGTGAGCTTCCGCTTGGCCCTCTGTCTGGGTCCCTGCCTGTGGCACCCGCAAAGTCCCCTTCCCTGCATCTCCCAGACTGTACTCCATAGGCTACACAGGCACCTTGGGGCTCATCTCCTGAGCGTTCACCACCCCTTGGCCTGGCCCCCCGTGTCTCCCTGGGTTTATCCTTGGTCCACAGTGAGCAGCACTGCTGGGTCCCGTCAGAGCTGCCTCTCGGCTGTCCTTCTCCCAGTCGAGCCCAGTGAGGGACAGGCCGCCGTGCTGATCTGCATGCACGCTGCGTCTGCACAGGGCTGTCTCAATGCCCCTCTCTATTGTCCTGTGTTGCCCCCAGTAGTAGGGGCCTGGGCCTGGGTCGCTCTAGCATCTCCCAGTAACGTCATTTTCACGCCAATCTGCTGCCCCAGCCGGTCCAGGGTACCAGGTGCCACACCTCCCACCTGCAGCGCCCTTCCCAATTTGCATGCCATGTCCCCTTATCCTCAGGGCCCAGCATCACCTCCTCTTAGAGCCGCCTTCGACGTGGTCTGTCTCCATCTGAGCTCTAGATGTCATTTCATCCAGGGGCAGACTCGGAGTCTTTGGATGTTGAATGAGATGGGGCTGTGTCTGGTCTTAGAATTCTTCTCATCCAGTGTAGCTGGCTCTGAGCGAGTGATGCTTAGTGAATGTTTGATGACTGACTGAGCCCATTGCAGCCAGGGAAGCCCTGCCCTCTGATCCTGGGTGTTGGGGGGAGCTTGCATGAGAACCTGCCTTATTCTGGGATAAAAGAAGTGGGCAATGGCCCTTGGACTGCAGCAGGTGACAAGCTTGGTGGTGGACAAGCCCTCCTGCTCAGAGATTCGGGCTGTGGACCCCCTGGGAAGCAGATCTCTTAAAGCCCTTTCTCAGGGAGGATGCTCCTGTGACATGGTGGCACCTTTGTTGGGGGCCCGTGGTTCCCAGGGCCCATCCTAGAGCCCAGAGCGCCTGCCTGTGCCTAAGGGATGTGTGTCCATGGGGTCGTGAGTGTGTGTGTATGTGTGTACAAAAGAAAAAGAGAATGTGTGAGTGAGAACAGGAGAGGGAGGGAGGATGTGGTGGGGGTTTGGGACAAGATGTTCAGGGGTTTGTCTGAAGCTGCCATTCTCTGTTGGTTGTAACGCTTGAAAAGGAGGCATCTGGATTCTTTCTCTCAAGAAAAACCCCAGAAGAAGTTGTGGTTTCTCTTCAGGCAGCCCAGCCCCAGTGCTGAGTGACTTTGGAGGGCTGGAGGAGGTAGAGGCTCCAGGACAGGTCCCCCCAGCCCAGCGGGTGGTTGTCAACCCTGGTCTCCTGGGGTCTTGGCCCAGTCTCTTAGTATTTGGAGTGAACCCTCTGCCTCTGTCAGTGGGCTCAAATCCTGGCTCTGCTCCTTGCTGCTGTGTGACCTTGAACAGGAGCCTTGAGCCCTCTGGTCCCCGGGGTCACCTTATTTGCTCAGTGCCAGCTGGGCTGGCTGGCACATAGTAGGTGCTTCACGAGCAGGCGTTTCTTTTGTCTGCTCACGTTCAGGCGGCGGGTGGTGTCCTCAAGCCCGAGTTCCTGCTTCCCGAGAGACGCACCCAGGACCTGGGTCTGGCCTCGGGGTCTTGGACCCTGAGATGGACTAAGACAGGCTTCACTGACATCTGTGAGCCTCATGCAGTCCCTGCCCCCACGCCCAAGCGGCACAGCAAGTAAGAGCAATCGTTGCCATTTAGCCAGTAGCTCCCGAGTGCCAGCTGCCCCAGAAGGACCAGCTGTCGTTGCGTAGATCCCTGCAGAGGGGGATGTTAGTCTCCCCATTCACAGACGGGGAGACTGAGGCCTGCAGAGGCGAGGTGGGGCTGAGTGGGAACCCTGAGCTGAGGCCTGTCTGTCCCACCTCCTGTGTGGCAGAGGCAGGCTGGGACCAGCACCTAGTGGGAGGGCCGAGAGGGTGTCCCCACTCCCACCATGGCGCAGAGCCAGTTGTAAGCTGTGTGTCGATGAGCCAGCCTGAGACGGGGTGGCCGTATCTGGAGGGCTGCTCAGATGGAGTCCAGGGGGTTGCCATGGGAACGGGGCCTCAGTCTGAGCCTCTCCGGCACATAGCGGCGACGGTGTGTGTGATGCGTGAAGGGGCAGCTGCTGTCAGGGACGCAGGTGGGGGGCGGATTTTGCCTAGGGGCCTCCCTGCCTCTGTGGGCCCTGGGGTGGGGCTGGGCTGCTGGGCAGGCCTACAGATAGGAACGGCAGGGACACTGCTATACGGGCCCTGTGCTAACGGTGCCGCCCCGCGCCGACTCTGTGTGGGGCCATGTGCCTCAGTCAGGAAGACTCACCCCGATCATAGCTGGGATGCCTCCTTGTTAGCCTTGTGACCTGTGCCTCAGTTTCCTCCTCTGGGGATGTGTCTCCCGGTTGATGCGAGTTCCTGTGTGCAGAGTACCTGGGGCCCTGTTGGCACAGGGGCAGCTTTTAAGTGCCAGCCTCTGCGTCCATCGCTCACACTTGGGCCGGGCTGGGGTCTTTTGCCACCGGGACCACAGAGTGGGCTGGCCCTCTGCCCCGCACACCTCCGAGGAGCTAGTCCCCTTGCCAGGCTGGGAGCTCCCTGGGGGGCACTGCGGTAGAGCCCAGCATAGAAGGGTGGGTGAGCCCTTCTTGTTCGCTTGTCCACGGGCGGCCAGAGGGGGTTTTTAAAGCCTCTGCAGATCATGTTGTGACCCTGCCCAGAGCTCCCCTGGCTTCCCCCTTTCCCTTTGAACAAAATTGAAACCACCTTTTCTTCAGAGGCCTGCACTGCTCCTTCCATACCCACAGTGCCACCTCATCTCCAGAGCCCTTTCTGGCTTGTGCTCTGCAGCCACCGTGGTCTCCTCGATGCTCCTCAGCACATCCCTGCCTCAGGGCCTTTGCACATGCAGTTGCCGCTGTGCAGCATACTCTTCCTCTAGAATCCACACGAGTCCATTCATTCATCTGTTCACTGCACATGTGTTGAGCGCCTTCTCTCTGCCAACATTGTGCAGGGGACAGGTGGACAGCCACGATGGGACTGTTCGAGCCAGGGCAGCGCACAGTGTGATGGAGGAGACAGTGACGGGCCAGTAGGCAGAGTAGTAGCTGCACGTCGTGATCAGTGCTGTGAAGGAGATAAACGGGAATGTGACAGAGGAGAGACAGTCAGGGAGGGCTTCCTGGAGCAGGTGGCATTTGAAGCTGACTTCTGATGGCGGAGGTTGAGTAGCCCAGGGCAAGGACACTCTGGGTGGCCCCATGGCGGAGGTGGGGGATGAGTGTGACTGGCATACAGAGAGGTTGGGGACACACTCGAGGCTGGCCAGGCCCCAGCTTGGCTCTGTGAGGCGACAGGTGGGAGCAGGGGTTAGATGGGACAGGGTGCCACACAACAAGGAGGTTGAGCCGGTGCCTAGCTGAGCGCAGGGGTAAGGTATGGAGGGCATGTCATGTTTCTTCAGGAGACCAACCAGACCTACAGGGAGCAGACTGGGGCTCTGGGCCTAATGACCCTGGACGGCATGTGCCCCAAGATGGGGCCAGCCAGCAGCCAAGTTTCTGGTGCAGGTGGCGCCTGGGATGGGAAGCTCCTGGGACTGTGGGTGGTGACAGTCAGGGAGTGGACAGGTGTCTGGGGATAGGGAGGACGGAGGAGGGCCGGGGCTACGCCCAGGCTACGCTCCGAGCGCCTGTCCCTTCTGGGGGCATCAGGAGCATCGTACTGTGCCCAAAGCCCATCCCAGCCTCCAGGAGGGCCCGGAGGGCATAAGGGTGGCACCCCAGGTGGCCGAACCCTTGGGATTCAGCCAGGCCACCATCTCCCTTGGGAGAAGGACACTGGAGCCCATGCCCTGTTGTTTCTGCGTGGTGCGACTCTGGGCCCTCTGTGCCCCAGCCCTGCTTGAAACCTGTCGCTGCCCCTCTGGGTCTCAGTTTCCTCCTGGGGTCCACGAGCAGGGCCCTTTCCAGTCCTGCGGAGGGGTGCGGGGTGGGCTCAGCCTCCTCTTTGATACGTAGACGTGGGTGGACAGGGGCGCCCTGGCTGGGCTTCCCCTAATGCAGGTCACTGCCCTTCCTCCTCCTGCCTCCCGTGTGACCTCGCCTTGGCTTAGCCGAGGTACCTGCGCGGCGCCTCTGCCTACCGTGGCCCGCAGGACGTGACTTAGCAGGAGGCCAGGGGTGCACCTTGCCCCGGATTTGCCTGCTGGGACAGGCATCTGGGCTGGGTAGCTGTGCCCTCTCCTGGGCTCCTCTCCTCTGCTTCTGGGACTGGTGGGTCCCCATCTTCCTGGAGGGAAAGGGAGGAGTCCACATCCTGGAGCCTCTCCTTGGTGCTGCTCTGTAGGAGCTCTTGGTTTTGGGGGTGCAGGAAGGGAGAGAAGATGGGGAGACACTCAGTTGCAGCATAACATGTGGGAGCCTTGCCTGCGAGGTTGTGAGCTTGGGGCTGCTGTAGACCCAGGCAGGGCCTTGGTCTCCTGCAGAGTAGTAATGTCTCCGTGCTGGGGGGCCGAGCCCCAGGGCGACTGCCTGCAGTGCTGGGCTGGGACCCTGGGGGCTGAGGCTGGCCGTGGGTGTCTGCCCACAGCACCCTGGGTGGCTGAGGGTGTCAGCTCCAGCCAGGCAGACCCTAAGAAGAGTAATTAGCCAGACTCAAGCCTCTACGAGTGGCACCTGGAGCTGATGAAGTAGGTTTCCCAGCCACACGCCCTGTGGCTTCTGCCACCAATGGCCAGCTGCCTCTTGTGCCCCTGCCTGCCTGCCGGGTGCCAACTTCTGCCTTGTGGTGTGAACACCCAGGAAGAGGGGCCAGGGCGGGGACAAGGATGAGGAGGGACAGGGACAGATGGTGCCCTCCACGGGCTCCTGCTCCTCCTCTGCTCTGGGCCTGGAGTTCAGGACCTGCCTGCTCTGCTCTTGGGGTTGGGGTGGGCCGGCCGGGTGGTATCACCAAGTTCTGGGCCATGGCCCCTGCCCTCCAAGTAGTGCTCATTGGTTTTACTTTCTTATCTTGATTCAAAAAAAACACTGTTTTGGGACAGATGGAACTGCATGGTGGGGGTAGTGGTGACCCAGGCCTGGCTGTGCTTCCGAAAGGTGGCGCCCCTTCTTTGGGCTGCGGTCTCCCCTCCACCTGGACCCCGCCCCGCCCTGTGCAAACCCTACCCCAGGACCTGCCTTCCCATGCACCAGGCCTCACGTTTTATTGCTGTGTGATACGTTTTACGACGTTTTCTGATAAAACCCAAGGCTGTCGGTCTAAGGATGGGCACAGTTGTCCGTGCAGGTGATGAAGACAGGCTCTTTAGGGGCTGGGGGAGACAGAGCGGACATTTCCTAGTAGGTTGGGGCAGAGGAGCCACATGGGTGGCCATGGAGCCCGTGGGGGCTCTGCAGGGCCCAGGGAGGGTTGAGGCAGTGGGTGGGTGCCAGCTGGGGGCTCACGTCCACCTGGCTCCACAGGGCATGGCCGAGCAGACGAGGACTGTGCGGACGACCGAGCCAGGCACCGGGAGGAACGGCTGCTGGGGGCGCGGCTGGACCGGGACCAAGAGAAGCTGCTCCGGTGAGGGCAAGGGGTGGCTTGGGGGTCCTGGGGGTGGCCTGGGGGCAGTGGGGGGCGCGGCACAGTGGGGGGAACAGCGCCATGGTCCTGAGAGCTGGGGCTGCTGGTCCAGGACTTCGGTCCTCAGCATTGGGCTGAGCGTGGGAGTCCTGGGGGACCCCTCTGTCCTGAGCCGAGCATGCGTTTCTGTGGGGTGTTCTGACCCATGGCCTGGTGTCTGCTTGTTACTTAGGGCGACCTCCACTCTCCCCCTTTCATCCCGTTCCCTGGGCCTTCAGAGCTGTCACGAGGCCTCTGTTCCTCCTTCCAGGGAAAGTAAGGAGCTAGCCGACTTGGCCCGCCTGCACCCCACCAGCTGTGCTCCTAACGGCCTGAACCCCAACCTCATGGTGACGGGGGGCCCGGCACTGGCAGGCTCAGGTCGCTGGTCTGCTGACCCTGCAGCCCACCTGGCCACGCACCCCTGGCTGCCCCGCTCAGGCAGCACGTCCATGTGGCTTGCCGGACACCCCTACAGTGAGTGCGGGGTGGGGGGACTTCTCTCCTCTGGAGAAAGGGGGGTGGTGGGGAGGTAGCCCGGGGGTGGGATGGGGGCACAGAGCTGGCTCCTGCCCACTCTTGGCTGGGGGCCTGGGGCTTCCGCTCTTCATTTGTCCAAAGAGGGAATTATAACTGCACCTGCCTCTTGGGGGCCCTCTGCCATGCCTGTGTCGGGCAGGTGCCCAAAGGGGTGGCTCTGTGGGCCTGTCTGCACTCCGCCAGCGCCCCTCTGCCCTTTGTTCTCCCTGGATGCCTCAGAGATTCAGGGACTGGGGCAGGGGGTGGCAGTGCTGGGCCTGGGGCTGTCCTGGGGCCTCCCGGCACTGACGTGGGCCTGCTTCTCCTCCTAGGCTTGGGCCCCCCCTCTCTGCACCAGGGCATGGCCCCTGCATTCCCACCCGGCTTGGGGGGCTCCCTACCGTCAGCCTACCAGTTTGTCAGGGACCCCCAGTCAGGCCAGCTGGTGGTCATTCCCAGTGATCACCTGCCTCACTTTGGTAAGTGGACCCCGAGTGGCTGGCAGGGCCTCGTGCAGGGGGTGGGAGGCAGAGGGCTTCAGAGAGAACACGCCGATGTTGGCGGTTTCCGTGTGTTCAAAAGCCTTGAGGTCCTTGTTTTGGTGAACTCTTACTCAGAAATCCCGTAAGGAGAACCAGATCAGGGCAGTCTGGGGTGGGGGCTTGGAGCCCCCTACGTGGCCCCCATCCCTTCGGGAATCCACTTTGCAGACCACTATGGGGGTAGGAGAAGGTGCTCAAGTCCCACGGCGGCCCTAATTCAAGCCTGCATGCTGGCCTACTCCGGCTGTGAGGCCGTGGGGACATCCCCCACCTGGCATGTGGACGGGGCCGTGTCCCTGGGCTGTGTGCACACCTGGCAAGTGGAGGAGGACAGTCCCTTGCTCCCAGGAGGCAACTGGGGGCCCAGCAGCGCTGTGTAGGTGCCCCTCCCTGGGTCTCAGCTTCTCATTTGTGGCAAGTGGCGGAGTGTCGGGATGTGGTTGTAGCCCTCTCCCTGTTCTCCCCAGCGGAGCTGATGGAGCGAGCTGCGGTGCCACCCCTCTGGCCTGCCCTGTACCCGCCGGGCCGCAGCCCTCTGCACCATGCCCAGCAGCTGCAGCTGTTCTCCCAGCAGCACTTCCTGCGGCAGCAGGAGTTGTTGTACCTGCAGCAGCAGGCGGCCCAGGCCCTGGAACTGCAGAGGAATGCACAACTGGTGGTAAGTCCAGGAGGACGGGGCAGAAACACCAAATGGTTACAGATGGAGGGAGGGAGGCAGAGGTGGGTGGTCAGGGAGGGCTTCCTGGAGGAGGTTGTGTTTAAGCAGAGACCTGAAGGAGTCGGCCATGGAAGGGCTCTCCAGGCAGGGAGAACAGTGTGCGCAAAGACCCAGGGGTGGATGGAGCCTGGGCAGGCAGGGAGCAATTGGGAAATCAGGGTAGAGAGGTGGCCTGTGGACTGGGAAAGTTTGGATTAGTTGTTTTTTTTTTTTGAGACAGAGTCTCACTGTGTTGCCCGGGCTAGAGTGCTGTGGCGTCATCCTAGCTCACAGCAACCTCAAACTCCTGGGCTCAAGCGATCCTCCTGCCTCAGCCTCCCGAGTAGCTGGGACCACAGGCATGCGCCACAATGCCCGGCTAATTTTTTCTGTATA
>CAUYSK010120701.1:0-76275 GCA_963575035.1 Avahi laniger | reverse complement strand
ATTTCTTTCTAATTTTAGTAGAGACGGGGTCTCGCTCTTGCTCAGGCTGGTTTCGAACTCCTGAGCTCAAACAATCCGCCCGCCTCGGCCTCCCAGAGAGCTAGAATTACAGGCGTGAGCCACTGCGCCCGACCTGTGTGCTGCCTTTGAAGCAGAATGATAACTACACCAGCATTGGGAAGTTGGGGGACAAAATCCCAGCTCTTTTTCCTATTGGCTGTGTGATCTTGGGTTTGTCATTTAAATTCTTGGAGCTTTAGTTCCATGTCATGTGTTTTCTCAGTGAATGGGTTCCATGCATTTCACATAAAATGTTTATGTATCATAAGTAAGCATAACTATGGGATGGCAATATTGTAGGTTTTAACCCTGTTGATGGGAAAGGGACTACATGGTAACAAATACTAGAACTTTTAGTAACTTTGTTACTGAAAATATCAATGGATAATTCTCAGAGCTTTATTAAAGCTGGAAATCTACAGGTTCCCTTTCTACCCCCCAAGTAGGAAGACTTATTGGCCAATGCTAGAAAGTTGCTACCTCCGAAACTTTTTAAATAAAGCATGTTTTAAAGAATATGCTAATTACCATGTACGGCAACTCCGAATAAGGTATACTTGAGTAAGAGAAATTGCTCAAATGCACTGTAGTAGCAAAGTCTTTTCTTCTCAATATAAACAGCTCCTGGCTACAGAGCAGCAGAGCTGAATTGCTAAAAGCATCTTTGTTCATATTTCTCTGTAGAGACATCCTTAATGAACATGCTGGGAACTGAGGCCTCCATCAGGTTTGATGTTAACCTCATGAGACCAATTTTGTATTTGATGGGTCATTCGTTTGGGTTTGAAGCCTTGAGTATATGTTGGAGTCAAAGGTATCACTTTTGAAGCCAGATTTGATGCTCACAGAAAACTGGCATAGGAATGGGCTTAGCACTTCTCCATGGGGGATGCGGTGGATAAGAAGGTTGTACCTGTTTCAGGGAAGACTCATGAGTCCTGTTTAATCTCAGAAATGGGAGAATTTTTGAATAAGCTGGTTTGGAGCTAAATCGGGCAGCTCCTTTCCCAGACTTGTTTATGTGTATTCCCTATCTTCATTGCATATTCTCTTCATAAACCAAACTCTAGTCCAAAATACCTAACCATGGCATTCAAGACCCACCATGTATGTCCCTAATCCACATTTTCTCTTTCCTATATCTTTGTGATTGGCCTCACAACCCACATTCCTATCATACCAAATAACAATTTTCTCTTGGAGGAAGCCATATATGTTCTCACCTCTTATGCTGTGCTCACCACTGGGAATGCCCCACCTTCCAACCCCACCTTGAATCCTGCTCATCGTTCAGGGCTCAGCTGCAGTGTCACCTCCACGGTAAGGATTAATTACTCTCTTCCACAGTCTTCATTTACATATCACTGTGCAATGTAGTTCAACAGTTCCTTCACCCCTCCCCTACCATGATTAGATTGTGGGCTTCTTGAGGACAGGGGTGTGAGGCTCACCTAGACCAAGAAAACCCAACCCGGGAAGCATTTTGTTAAGAGTGTTCTCATCTGGTTTTGTCCATCTTGGGTGATATATATATATTTTCATATATACAGTATCTATGTAACTTACATACTAATTGCATAAATCTTAAATGTATACCTTAATTTTTATACACATATGCATATGCACATCTGTCTGTCTGTCTCTATTTATCTATCTACCTACCTCTCTGTCTACCATCCAAATCAACATAGATACTCAGAGCACTGTCAGAATCCTCAGCATCTCCCTTGGACTTCTTCCAGTAAGTAATCCTCCTCCCCCGCCCTGGGCATCCACTATCCTAACTTCTATCACCTTAGATTAGTTTTGCCTGTTTTTGAACTTCACATAATAGAATTGTATAGTATGCATTTTTTTGTGTCTGACTTTTTTCATTCAACGTTATGCCTGTGAGATTTATTAATGTTACTCCATTAATCAGTGAGGTTTGTTTTTATTGCTCAGGAGTATTATACCATATGAATACATCACTATTTATTTATACTTTCTACATTTTATGGACATTTGGATTGTTCCTGGATTTTGGTTCTTACAAATAAGGTGGCTGTAAACATCCTTGCACATGTGCGGGTTTTGGTGGATGCTAGGGTTTGACTGTGTCTGCCGGAATGAATATGCTGGGAGCTTAATCTCCAATGCAGCAGTGTTGGCAGATGGGGCCTAATGGGAGGTGTTTGGGTCATGAGGGCTCCACCTCATGAATGGATTAATGTCAGTTATAAAACGGTTTGAGGCTGCAAGTTTGATTTCTTGCTCTCTCTCTCACCTTCTCCTTACCCTTATTCCATGGGATGATGCAGCAAGAAGGCCCTCACCAGATTGCTGGCCCCTTGATCTTGGACTTCCCAGCCTCCAGAACTATGAGCCAATGAATTTCTGTTATTTAAATTACTCAGTCTGGTATTCTGTTATAGGAGTACAACATATAGCAGTATAGGACTAAGACAGTAGACATGAACACTCTTTTCTGTAGGGGCTATATCCAAGAGAGAGTTACTGGATCAGGGGACACATACACATTTAACTTTAATAGGTGCTACAAAACATTTTCCAAAGTAGTGGCACAGATTTACACTCCCATCACAATATAAGAGAATGCTAGTTGCTTCACATTCTGCCAACCCTTGGTATGGCCAATCTTTTACATTTTTGCCATTCTGGTGAGTGTGTTGTGGTGTTGCATTATGATCTTAATTAGCTTTTTTCCCCTGACAACTATGAAGTTAAGCATATTTTCATATGTTTATTGGCTATTTTGATATTCTCTTTTGTGAAGTGTGAGTTCAAGTCATTTTGGATTTTAGATTCTGAACTGCAGTAGCCAAATGATGTCTACCTAGTCCAGGGATCTATCAATAACATTACTTGAAAGAATTTTCAAATACAGGCCCTTAAGACCATGCAGTAGAAAATATATACAGTTTACTATATATTAACTCAAGCATCATTAGGTACAACAATTACAGTGAGGGGTAGATGTGAATTTCTAATCCTTTCTCACTGTGAATCTGGTGAAAATCCTTAGCTCATAGACAATTCTTCTGAGAATTGGGTCTGTCCTGTTCCAAGTCTAGATTTCTTTTGGGGGGGGTCCAAATTCTACATACCCTCTTTTGCATGTTTTATAATATTTAGATCAGGCTCACTTTGGTATTGGTATCTTTATTACCACTGGCAGTTAATTCTCAGTCTCTTATCTACTATTGCTCAAAGTTGATGTTGTATGTACAGGAAATTTATCAAATCAATTCTGTTGAAAGGAAGCTCCTTCCCTCCAGTTTTCTTTACTTATGCTGCCACTAATAAATTATTTTCCATCAGTCGCCTCTTCCTTGAGGCTGTGTGGTTTATTGTCCCTCTTTGTGGACTCGCTGCCTGCTGCCTCCATGTTCTTCCTTGCGTCTCACATTCTGCCCAAGTTAGAGCTTTGGGAGGGAATATTATTTTGCCCCTTATTTTGTTAGAATGCAAAACTAGGTGCAAGCTAATAATGGCATTTTCCCACTGAGTAGAAACTCAAATTCTATAATTTTTCCTACAATATAGTTAAATAACTTCCCTGGCTGTAGCTAATCAAGAGTTTTTGCTCTTTAGCTACTTTACTTTCACTACCACATGGACCATTGCCTTATAAGTGATTGGGGCTCAATAATTGTTGACTTACATGAACTGGGATTTGAGTGATATGGGATGTTAGCTGTACTAATGTTTGCCAGATTGTCTGCCTTCATGAGAGAACATTAGGGCAAGCCACGTGCCTTTGTGACTATGACTCAGACAGTAACAAGAGTGCTCTTACTCCAAAATTTGCATCGTTTCTGGCTCCTCATTGGCCTGGTAGTTCCCTTCTATCAGAATATGCACTTTGAGATAAGACACTGCCTTCAGACAGTTCCTATTAAATTATTTCTATGCATGAACATTTTAGTTAAGGATTCACTTATTAGTTATCTGGCCTCAAAGAGAAGGGCCCTAAGGAATGGGACAGAAGAGGTGGGTCTGGGTGTAGAGTGCAGGTTTCACACCCAGGAGGAATGCTTCTGGGGACAGATGTGTGTACAAGTCAGCTAGGGGCACCATAACCACAGGATCCCACTAATTCCTAGAGTCAGGGAACCTGTGTACAGGCCTCAGATTGTTGCTTTGCTGTACAACTTCAGATAAGTCGCTTAACATCTCTGCAACTTAGCTTTCACATCTGTAAAATGAAGATAGCATCTCCTCTGCTTAACTCACAGGTGGTTGTGAGGACCAAATGATGTATATGAAAATGCCTCATATAATCTAAGGGACTAATCAGACATGTGATCTTTGTTATTATAATAATAATTGTGGCTGGAATGTGGTGAAAAATGGAGGAGTGTTAGAGACAAATTGCTCATTTTGCTCTGGGCTGCCACTTGTAAATGCAAAGATACGCTGATGACTCCTTATTTATATGGATAGTTTTATATAATTCTGCAAATAACAGCAGAAAGGTTAAAATTCATGTGCATAATGGGACAAATGAGCCCATTAGAGAAAGATTATTTTTATTAAAAACCAATTTAATGTATGAGGAGGCTTTATCTCTAGGATGTTAAAAAATTTGGGTGATTTATCCTCCCCCAAGGAAATGATAAAGGTCATCTATTTTGGTATGGGGCTAACTCAGAACAAAGCACACATGCCTTAGGGTGGTGAATTAGATTGGCCTTGAGTCTTTTCCACTTTTTTACTTTATCACACTTAGATTTGGTTGAGACATGGTTGGTCTCTGGAGATGAGAGGTCCTATTGAAATAGGCCAGATCTGCATTGCTGTCCTGGTTCATTTTATATCACTTGGAGGAACTTTTTTTTTTTTAATTTAAAGAAGTTTATTCTGAGCCAAATTTGAGGGCCATGACCCAGAGCCACACCCAGGAAGCCCTGGGCAAGTAGACTCCGGATGAACTTTAACTGAATGAATGAGGAGTACAAATTTCAACTGAGGACGTCTATCTTTTTGATTATTTGAAAATGCATCTTGCTTTTGTTGGGTAGAAAGACCTTCACCAATTTCCCAAGTGCAGGCGGAATCATAGACTGAATTGGAAGAGATTGTAAAAATCATCTAGTCCCACTCTCTCACTTTATATTTAGGGAAGCTGAGATATAAAAAGATTTAATAACTTGCTGAAGGTCACATTGCTAGTTGGTGGTAGAACTGAAACTGGAAGCCAGGTTTTCTGTCCTTGCCTAGGGTACTTTCTCTATCTGTTGCACTGAAGGGTGGAAAAGTGAGAAATCTTTTATTAAACAATTGTCATCTAATAGACTTCCATACAAAAGATTATTTACTGGTTTTCATAGCAAAGGCTTGTACTTTTAAGAAGTCAAGGATCCTATAAAACTTAATTCTTGGAGACTAGTCCCAATCTGGGCCTTTGAAGGGGAAGGAATGCGTCATGTTCTTTTGGCACAGTGCCTGGTCCTTAGTGGACACTCAATCAGTGTTTGTTGTTGAGTTCTCAGTCTGTGACAATGCAGGCTGATGGTGATAGCTGGGCCACACAGTTGTATCAGAATACCTGGGGCGATAGTTAAAAATGCAGATCTCTGGGCTGTACCCCAGTTTTACTGAGTCAGAGTTTCAGTGGTTCTATCTTAGAAATATGCATTATTAATGCAATTTTTAGGTAAGTTTTTTTTGTCTGTGTGTGTGTCCTAACATTTGAAATCATTGATTTGAGACCTTCTTCTTATCGGTTCCTAATGCTTCAGACCAATGGATTCCAGATGGACATGTGTAAAAAAGCTTTTCAATTTTGTTTACATTTAGTACATGTGTTGGCACCGTATGCTTATATAGTCTAGCTTCATAGGTCACATATGGCAGTCATGGCACTTCGAATGAGAGTGGAAACTTCTTGATACAGACAGTTGACAATGGTGGCCTTTAGTTGCTTCCAGAGGATTGCCAAGCAATACATTTTAATTCAGTGGATTGTATCAAAGTGTTTAAATTTATAAAATTACATACACGAATTTATTTACAAAAAGGACCTTACATATGTGATAATTAATTTTATGATTAACTTAGCTAGGCTATGGTGCCCAGTTGTTTGGTCATATGCTAGTCTAGATGTTGCTGTGAGGGTATTTTTTAGACATGGTTGATATTTAAATCAGCAGAGCTTGAGTAAAGCAGATTGTTCTCTATGATGTGGGTCAGCCTCACCCAATCAGTTGATGGCTGAAAGGATAAAGACTGAGGTTTCCTGAAGAAGGATTTCTGCCTCGGACTACAATATAAAATCCTGCCCGAATTTCCAGCCTCTGCTCTATGGAATTCAGATTGAAGACTGTAACATCAATCTTATCTGAATTTCTAGCCTGTTGACCTACCAGCTTTATGAGTTGCAGACTTGCCAGCCCGCACAATCATACAAGCCAAATTCGTAAATCTCTCTCTGTATATGTATGTGTGCGCGCGCATGCATGTGTGTATAATTGGTTTTGTTTCTCTGCAAAATACAGCATAGTAGGGATTTAACATTTTGTATTGAGATGGTGAACGTCCATATTTTGTATGGCATAAAATGTCAACAATGATCTTATTACAAATTTCCTGAGGTTATCAAAGTTAAAGGTAAATTGCTTATTTTTAATTATTTATTTATTTAATTTTTTTTTACAAAATCACAAGTATTCCAAATTGATATTAAGTGGCCCTCACTAGAATGCTGCCTAAGAGATATTTTTGAAAATATATTTATTCTGTCTTTGTTTGTGCTGATATAACAAAATACTTGAGTCTGGGTAATTTATAAATAACAGAAATTTATTTCTTGCAGTTCTGGAGGCTGGAAGTCCAACATCAAGGTGCTGGCAGGTTCAGTGTCTGTTTTGGGAGCCTCTTGCTTTGTCCACTGAAGGGGAGAAATGTTGTGTTCTCACAGAGCAGAAGGGCAGACAGGAGTGAACTCTCTCTAGAGAAAGCCTCTTTTATGAGGTCATTAATCCATTCATGACTTAATCACTTCCCCAAAGGCCCTACTTCTTAGTACTACCACAGTGGGGATTAAGTTTTAACATGAATTTTGAAGGGGCACACGTTCAAACCATGGCACTATCCCATCAGATAAATATGTTTTGTTTTGAAAATAAATAAGAAATAACTTTGCAATTGTGAATTGTGCTGCTATGAACATTCAAGTGCAGGTGTCTTTTTCATAGAGTGACTTTTGTTCTTTTGGGTAGATGTCCAGTAACGGGATGTTGGGCAGGGGGGAGGGGGGAGGAGGGAGGAGGGGATGGGTGTATGCATACACAAAGAGTGCAATGTGCACCACGCAATAGGATGGACATATTTGAAACTTGGACTGGGAGGGGGACGGGGGACAAGGGCAACACACGTAACCTAAACATCTGTACCCCCATATTATGCTGAAATAAAAAAAAAAAAGAAAAAGAAAAAAAAAGGAAATAACTGCTTTTCAAAATAAATTCTTGCTACTGTGAAAGAATTTTAAAGATGCAAGTTTAGAACTAGATTGTGCTTCATGTGTTTTTGTCTTCACATATGATTACATATTTTTATACAAAAACTTTTATGTCTGCACATCAAAAATCATGGAAACAAAATTTTCTAAACTGCTTGAAAGTCTAGAGTTTCAGTGTGCTTTAACCCATTTGTGAAAAATAAAAAAATACCATGTCTTCCAATTAGTTTGCAAGCAAAAATGAGTGGCATAGGAAAGATGGAAAATTACCAGCTGAATTTCAACCAAAACTTTTGCATGAATTTATACTTAATAAATAAGCATGACAATATAAGTGCAGCCAATGATACATATCTTCTACTGGGAAGTATATTTGTGGGAGACATCCTTTTTAGCTCTGAAAAAATCATCTTTGAATTGTGGTATCACTAAGATTTTCAAAAGTACAGCCAGATATTCAATCACTTTGCACTTAAATATTATTAATAATTTAATTATTTTGTTCTATTATTAAAATATAAAATATTAACACAATATTTCTAATTTTAATTTTTTGGTGATAGTTTTTAAAGTTATGCAGCTTATTTGTATAGTAGCACAAGAGCATAATTTATAAATAAATATATGTATGTTGAAGGTGTATGCTCAGAATCTACTTACATGTGGGGTAAGTGATTAAAGAAATTTGGAGTACAATGCTTAGATCATTAAAGAGTAAATGACTGAAACATGCCCCCATGTGGTGGGGGCTGAAGGTCACAGCCATGAGCCACAGCTTTAGAGCATACTCCCATTACTATAACAGGAAGTAAGGAAACAATCTATGCCCAATGGAAAACCCTAGGGGGGGAAAAGCAAGGCTGAGGGCAATTGTGCCAACTGGAACCTGTCCAGGAGACTAATGCCCCTCTTCTTGTAGAAATACCATGGGACTCACAGGGGAGGAGGGAAGGAGAATAACTTGGAAGCCTATGAGGAAATACAGGAAATTTAATTTTAAAATTAGAAAAAGTTTTCATTTAATAGGATTAAGGAGAGCATTGGGTAAGTACTGTTTAAAAATGTAAAAATGTGCACAGAATGGCAGCCTGCCAACAACATATAGTAAGTGCTTTCCCCTCCCCCTTATCTAGAATGGCTCTTTGTGTTTTATTTTTTTCTCCTGAAATATTAAGCTGGTTGGCTAGTTGATCCATTTTAGGACATGCTTTCAAGAATACTGAAAGAGATATATCATGTTTTTTTTTTTTTAAGAATATATAACTTTCATTCAAACTATTGAGGTCTGACTTAAGGTTCCGAGTAAAAGATTGCTTTCCTCAGTTAGCCGGAGTGTTTGCTAAGGAAAAGGAAACTATGAGGCTCAAACCAGATAGGAATGGAGCCAGTCTTTTTTCTTTTTTTTTTTCATTTTAAATTTCTATTGCCAGAGTAATTACTGCTTATGAATAGACTTGGTAAGGCAGATGTGTGCAGTATGTCTTTCAGAGGAACATAGGGAAGGATAAAGTTTTCAAAGAGTATATTGTGTTTAGTTGCACAACTCTCTTTTTCCTTTTGGCAAATATTTGATTATTATGCTGGGGTGGAGATGGAGGAGAGGAGGAGATTATTCAGGGAACACCAGATAGCAGAATTTCCTTTCAGAAACTCTGTGGGTTTAAGTAAAGGCAATTGAAGATATAGGGGCAGCTCTTAATGCTTTCTTTGCATTCAGCAAATGATATTTTTGAAGTCAAAGTTTGCACGTCTTCAACACCTTTTATCCAAGTCCATCTCTAGCTCTCTCCTCAGTGGGGACTAGATGGGATTCCTTAATCCCATTAGATGAAAACTTTTTCTAAAGTTCCATAGAGGTCCAGAGGAGTGGGCTGCCCCTACCACAAGGTATAACCCTTGGATTAAGAAGGTGTGTGGGAACTCTAGTCATGGCCTGCAAGGGGAGATGTGGGTGGAAATAACAAGTGTGGAGATAGGTCTCCTTCTCTCACAGCCCATCAGCAAATACCTCACGTCTACCTTCACAATATACCTGGAATACAACTACTTTTCAAACTTCCATGATTATACCCTTATCTAAGCCACCATCATTTGTCCCTGGCTTATTGTAATGAGCCTTAGCTTGTCTCTTTGCTTCTACCCTTGCCCCAGGAGAGTCCATTTTCAGTGCAAAGTCAGAAAGATTATTTGATAAGTCAGATCACGTCCTTCCTTGATAGTTCGACATTTTATGTAGAGTAAGACGCAAAGTCCTTCCAAAGGTCTTGAGGTCTCTGTAGTACCTGGCCCTGTATACTCATCCCATCTCCCCTGATCATCTCATTCCAGCCAATGGGTCTCCTCTCTCTTTTTCAAACATGCCACACACAGACTTTGCTGGTGCTAATACCTCTGTGTGGAATATTCTTCCTTCAAATATCCTTAAAAATTGTTCTGTGCCCTCCACCCCCACAGGCATCTGCTGACCAGATCACCATGAATAATATTGCAATCCTCTGCTCTATTTACCTTTAAAAGATTGATCACCATCTGATATATGCAAGCATTTATTTTTATGACATTATGATGTGTATCAGAGAAGCTGCTCATTGCATTTACTCCTGTCAGGACTGGTAGTGCTACCTACCTCTTGATGGCAGTTTGTTATCTACTGGTTTATATTGGAAATATACTTGAATGTCATAAAACTGCATTTTCTTTCTTTCTTTCTTTTTTAAAGGCTGTAACAGTCCTTTAATCCATACAGGGTGGATTTTTAGGCAGTTATGTTGAATCAGTGAGGGTCTTCTGTATCAGTTCTTGGGGTGATAATGGATGATTGGGGTTTGGCAAGTCTCTGGGATACCAGTTGCCGTGGGCTGAATTATGTCCCCTGAAAATTCACACATTGAAATCCTAACCCCCAATGTGATGATATTTGGTGATAGGGCTTTTTGGAAGTAATTAATTAAAGTTAAATGAGATGATAAGGGTGGGGATCTAATCTAATGGAATTGGTGGCCTTATAAGAAGAGGAAGAAAGAGAGCTCTCTTTCTCTTTCTCTCTCCATATGCACATACCAAGGAAAGGCCAAGTGAGGACATAGTGAGAAGGCACCTTCAAACCAGGGAGAGGGCCCTTACTGGGAACTGAGTCATGGCACTGTGTTATTGGACTTCCCAGCCTCCAGAATTGTGAGAAATCAATTTCTGTTAAGCCATCCAGTCTGTGGTATTTTTTTATGGCAGCCTGAACTGACTAAGACACCAGTCCAGCACAGCAATGCAAGATGGCCATATTGAGAAAGTTCTGGATGCCATTTGGCCATCCAGTGCTAGCATTGCTAGCAATGTCGTTTCTGCGTTTAAGGAAGTGCATCCCTTCAGGACTAAGGGAAAATAAGAGAAGAGGTGATGTGAGATGAATTTACGCAGGTGAATACATTTTTCTTCATAAAAAGACTATATATTTGTTTTAGAAAATTTAACACAGAGAAAAGTAAGAAGGAAAGAAAAAAATACTGTATCATTTCACTGAGAAAACCATTGTTAATTGTATTTATTTCCAGTCTTTTTTCCAAGCATACTTAATGATCTATGGTTCTTTAGTATTTCTATTCTCTTCTCAGAGTTTACCACGCTGTAACTACTCATTGAACATCCCACCTTCCTGTTACAGTTGCTTAGAGTTGTAATTTATGCCTTTTTAATATGAAACATAGTAATTATTGTTCCCAGCCAGTAGTTAGTTTCATTTACCAATATTAACAAATCTTTTTGGGTCTGTTCACTGTTTTTTTTCCTTCAATCTCATGTCCCCTCTATGGGTTAGGTCTTTCTTTTTCTTAAAGTACATTCTTTAATAGTTCTTTTAAAAAAGTGTCTTTGGGTGGTAAACACACTTGGTCTTTTATGTCTATAAAAATATCCATTTTGCCATCATATTTGAGCAACAGTTTAACTGGGTATAAAATTCTAGATAGTTACTTATTTTCCCTCAGTACTCTGGGGTATCATTGCACTGACCTTTGCCATCTATGGCTGCAGCTTGGAAGTCTTCTAGTACTGTGATCCCCAACCCCCGGGCTGCAGACTGATACTGGTCTGTAGCCTGTTGGGAAGCAGGCCACGCAGCAGGAAGTGAGAGCAGTGGGTGAGTGAATGAAGCTTCATCTGTTTTTACAGTCGCTCTCCATTGCTCACATAACCACATAAGCTCTGCCTCCTGTCAGATCAGCAGTGGCATTAGATAGGAGTGCAAACCCTACTGTAAACTGGGCATGCAAGGGATCTAGGTTGTGCACTCCTTATGAGAATCAAGTGCCTGATGATCTGAGGTGGAGCTGAGTTGGTGATGCTAGGACTGGGGAGCTAGCACTGTGGAGTGGCTGCAAGTACAGACTATCATTAGTGGAGAGGTTTGACTGCACAATAAATGTAATGCACTTGAATCATCCAGAAACAATCCCCCTGCCTGCCCCCGGTCCATGGAAGAATTGCCTTCCATAAAACTGGTCCCTGGTGCTGAAAAGGTTGGGGACTGCAACTCTAGTACTCTCAAGGGCTAGTTCTTGCTCGTTAATGTGTAATCTGTGTTCTCTCTGGCCCTTTTTGAGATTGTTTCCTTATGCTTTATGTCCTGCCGATATACCATTATAGCATTATTTTTCTTTGTTAGAAGGCACTATTGCTCTGAGAACTCACATCTCTCTTTCACTTTGACATGCTCAGGAATATCATTTTAAATATTACATCTTTGCCAGTCTCTCCATTCTCTACTTTGGGATTCTTATTAATTAAATATTAGAGACTCTCATTCTCTTTTCTATATCTCTTCATTGTCTTTCTAGTTTTTTTTTTTTTTTTTTTGAATCATTTTGTCTCTCTGTTTCATATTCTGGGTGACTTTGTCAGGACTACCTTTTAGTTAATGAATTCTTCCTTCAATTAGGAATAGCCCAGAATTTATCCTGTCATGTCACTTTTAATGACCATAATTTTTATTTTTCAGGCTTCATTGGTCCTTTTTCACAGCCTCTTGTTCTTGTTTGATTTCTGCCTGCTTAATAATTACTTGTTCTTTCCAATGAACATGATGGCTTCTTTTATCCTCTTTAATGTCCTTCATTTTCAAGTCTTGGTCTGATATTCTATTAAATCAGTTTCATATTGGAGTGAATTTGTATTCGAACGATTTCTTTATTGGCTGTCTTTTATGGCATTACATTTTCTCATGCATTCTGAAATTCTTATTTCCGTGCTCATTTTGATTAGAAGGGAATTTTAATTTTTTCTTTTTTTTGTTTCTTTCTAGTGGCTTTGCAGTTTGCTTCACCCATCTCTTTGAGTCCTCAATCCAGAGCCAGGTCTGATAAAGGAAGCTGTAGGGATTCCTGCCCCGAGGTGTGTTGTAGGTTGAACTGTAACAATAAGAAGAAAAGTTGAAGTCCTAACCCTGACACCTGTGAATGTGACCTTATTTGGAAATAAGATCTTTGTAGATGTAATCAAATTAAGATGAAGTAATACTAGATTGCAGTGGCTGTAATTTAGTAACTGATGTCTTTATAAGAGAAGAAAGGAGAAGAGATTTAGACACAGAGACCCACTCATAGGACAAGATGGTTATGTGAAGACCAAGGCCAAAATTGGAGTGATATTGCCATAAACTAGGAATGCCTGGGGCCACCAGAAGCTAAAAGAAGTAAGGAAAGATTTTTCCCTAAAGCCTTCAGAGGGAGTATGGCCCTGCGAACACCTTAATTTTGGAAGTCTAGCTTCCAGAACTGTGAGAGAATAAATTTCTGTTGTTTTAAGCCAGCTAATTTGCAATACTGTGTTATGTCAGCCCTCAGAATCTAATAGAGGTAATATCAGAAATACCGTTGCTCTATCACAGAGACAGAGGGTGGCTTGAGTTGGTGCCTGGGTCTACCTGCCTTTCTACACTTGCATTTATTGACATGCACTTGTTCCAGACGGAGGTTGGACTGTGCTATTTTTATTTTTGTGCCTCCTCTGGAGTGAAGGAACTGTGAAGAGCCACCCCAGCCCCTGCTTCTCGCATTGAGCTTGGTTTGAAGTGACCCAATTTCCCTTTACTCAGAAGGAGACAAATACTACTTGTTTTGGCCTCTTTTGGACTCAGAGCCTAGCAGTCCTGCCTATTATTTTACATTGTTGCCCCATCTTTAGTCCACAAAAGTGTTTATCTTATTTTCAAGCTAGTGGTGTCTTCTCGGTTTCCCTTTTTTCATATTTTTTCAGTCATTTTGTACACTTAACCCAGAAGGGATGACTGAAAGATGGATTTACTGAGGCATCCTGACCTGGAGTCTACAGTATTTTATACATGGTTTTTGTTCACTAGTCAACTTTAAATAGTTGCTTTGTTTCCACTTGAAAAAAATAACATTAGTATTGTTATTAACAATAACAATACTAGAGTTTAATGTTAAACTCTTTGTGAACACAATGTTTAATCACTATGTAATATTCCATCAAATGAAATTGGGGTAGTTCTTTAAGGGAATACATTATAGAGATAAAAGCCCTTGCCATGAAATATCTCAATTGACGGCTTGAAGAATCATTTTCAGCAAACTGAAGGCAGAGTTTGGATTGCTGAGTGGCCCCATTTTTGTGTTTCAGTCGGAATCGAGGCAGTGAAGTTGAATGACTAACAAAGGAGAAGTGTCTCTACTTGTGTTTTCAACTCCCTGGGCAAGGAGGATTTATTTAAGAGAGGCTTCCCGATTCACGAAGCTATGTTAAGTGGTTTCCATGGAATTTCATTTGGTTTCTGAATATAGCCTCAGGTTGTGTGCTATGAAGATAGTTTTGACATTTTAAATGATTGTAACTTGAAACCAAAAACATTTTCCACTGGAGGTGGGAAAAAGGCTATAAACAAACTTAGTCCTTCCACAACAGTTAGAATTCAATTTTTGATGCTCAAGAACTTTCTCCTGAGATTCTAACAGGCAGCCCTTGTAGCTCTCCTGCCTTGTCTTTCTTGAAACTGACACAGAAAGTACTTGTTTGTGTTTTGGAGAGCAATGTGAGTTTCCACTCATTTCACAATAGTGTCTGTCTTAGAAATGTGTGTGACTAACCAGCATTCTGAACCAACTTCATAAAAGGAACAGATAATTCAGGAAATGTTTCACCAAGAGAGGGTTTTATTGAGAGTTGTAATTTCATCAATTGGCTGAGAAAACAATTTCTGTATCTCAAATCTCAGTATTGCAAAAGTGCGCAGGGCCTCAGCTGTACTTAGATCAGTTCTTACTTGATTCATGAATCTCTTCTACTACATTCCCAAGAAATAGTCATTAAAATTTTTCTTGAATATCTCCACTTACAGAAAAACATTACTTACAGTAGGAACATATTCCATTGTTGGATAGCTATAATTGTTAGAAAGTTTTTTATATTGAGCAGAAGACTGTTTTCCCATTTGTTCTAATTTCCTGTCTGGGGCCATGAAATAAACCTAGTATTTCTTCCATATGGCAGCCTTTTGATTATTTAAAGACATTTGGTATGGTCTTCTTGGATCTTCTTTTCTCCAGGTAGTACGTGCCAGTTCTTCGAAACAGTTATCACATTTCTTTAACTTCAGCTGAAGATATGATCCAGGGTGGGACTGGGAATGAGGCCAGGGATGGTGTCTTAAAACACAGTGGGAAGCCAGCCATGCAAGAGTCATGCAAAGGCCAATGGGTAACAAAAGAAAGTTTAAAAACAGAGACCATTAATTAGGAGGCAGTTGGTGCCAGGGAATTGCTGTAGAAGCAGGGTAAAATCTAAAAGAGAATTTAACCGAAGATTAGAGTCTAATTCTTAGGGTGATGGCAAATGATGCAGGTGAGTTACAGAAAAAGGGCCTGGTTTAAGGCACAGGGAAAGAGGCAGAGTCGAAGAGACCTCATAGAATCATGATACAGGGCAGCTTTCTGGAGTCTAGACAAGATATCACCAGCTAAGAGAACAATTCTACCTTTTGTTAGTTGCTTGGCCTACTTCTTAACGGAAAACAGATGTAGCCTTTGACAATTTGAAACGAACTTGTGGTTCCTCACCATCTTATTCTCTCTCCAAAGGACAGCCTTGAGTCTAAGTCACTTTGATTCGCATCTAATGTACAGCCTACAAAACAGAAAATTTTGCCTTCTGCCAATAGCTGCTGCAAAATTTTGTAATATATACTTGTGGTTTATTGAAGCACAGTTAGATATCATTTCTATCAGCAGATTCATATCTGCTAGCTCTTTCTACCCATAAAGGTCCTAGAGAGATGTATCCTGAAGAAATCTAAAACTATTACCTTTCAATTTTAAATAAAGTTTTCTCCTGGTTGAAGCCTCATTTCTTCCAATTCAGTTCAATTTCCTTAAGATTGAGGCCTATGGACTTAGGCTACAATTGGGACTTCTCTTGATAGCCATGTTCTGGGATTGAGTTGCTCAGATCATGAGCTAATGTGAATTTACAATTTCTCCATGGTGAGCCTGACACTTTTGCTGGAAGTCAGACAGGTCTGTGTTAAAACGGTGGCTGTGTCACTTCCAGGCAATAGTCTGGCCTTGGGCGAGTTTCCTAATCTCTCTGAGTCTTACTTTGCTCATCTGTAAAACAGAGATAATCATGATTTATGTGATTTAAGTGAGATGATGTGTCTTAGTTTGGGCTGCAAAAACAAGTTACCATAGACTGGGTGGCTTACATAACAGACATTTATTTCTTACTGTTCTGGTGTAGAGTGGCTTCAAGGCAGCTGGGAGAGAGCTTTTGAGTTTCAGGATACCTTTTCACTCCAGTGTGAAAGGATATTGATCAGCTGTGGAGTCAGGAACAGGGGCTGCTGTTCCTGAAGGATGTGAGCCCCTAGTACGCAAACTTCATAAAGGTGCAGACTTTGTCTTTTCATGCTATGAACAGTGCTTGGCCTATAACGGGTGCTTAATAATAAACATTTGTTGTATGAATGAATGAATGGTTTAAAATATTTATTCTAAAACCTTGATTCTGAAATGGAGGAAATAATTGGCTCAGGAGAAAGGCTTCTGCCTATCGCTTGCCCATAGAGGTAGACACCCTGCTCAATACTGTTTAGGAAGATAAACAAGAAAGGAGTAGTGTCTACTCTCTGGCTTCATACAGAAACACAGTGTAAGTGTGACATTTACTGTCTCCTTTTAGGCTTAGGTTTATAAAACAGGCCCTTATAAGGTTGTTTATTTCCTGTTGGATCCTTGGCTTTCACAGTAGGAAAACCAAAACCAAAAAGCGACCTGTAATGCAGTGTGCAAATTTAAGTCTTTAATTGGGAGCACAGTGTTCTTTGCTCAGATTGGAGATGATTCCATCAAATTGGTGACAAGAAAACACATAATGGCAGACCCAGTTGGAATGCATTTCTTCACTGAGGATTTCTCCACTTATACAAAGTGTAGCTTAGAAACCCCGGCATGTCTAATTGCATAAAGAAGAGTCAAATTCCACGTTAATTTCCAAGCCTGTCTCTTCCTCCAGGCTACTCAACATTGACCACTATCTCTTCAACAACATTTGTTTTTCATGTTTCCTTGACCTATCAATGTTCTTATTTATGTACCAGCCTGGTGGATTTGGGGTGGAAGGGGTAGAGAAATGGGAGATGAAAGGATAGAAAAGGTTGCTTTTGAATGGAAGAGCTTGTAGGACAGTTTTATGTCACCTTTTACCATTTCACATTCAACCTGGGATCTTGTCTTTAACCTTGTATCAAATGGCTCCTTCATGGGTAACACCTTAATACTTTAAAATAAAGGTATATTATTAACAGAATAATCTTAAAAAACTCTTTCGTTACATTCCTTAGTGACACAAACCTTTTCTTTATTTTTCCATGTGCAGCACACAGTCAATGGAACAGGCAATGTAAGACTTTTGAAAAACTTGTCCCAGGACATTAGAAGGCGGGGTAGCTTGTCACTGTGTGTATTTAACTAGAATATTAATGAAAGGAAAAGCCCTCAGTATTATTGTGGTTACCATAGTTCTTTAAAACTTCACAGCAGAAACGTTGTTTTATATTACTGTCTACCTCCTCGAAGGAAACGGTTGTTTTAAGGGGACATCGTGAGACCAATCTCATTATGTGCCACCATGGCAGCTCACATATCTTCTAGAAATCTGAAATGCTTTAAACATATCCAAATATTTCCACACAGGGTATTTCTGTGTGCAGTGCTGCCAAGCGCTGCTCAAGTCATACAATGAGATTAATCATTTACCAGAGATCTGCATTAATTACTAAAACAAATAATATATCACGTTTTTAGGATAGGTATAACAATATGTATTCATGCATATTGGAAACCTTATTTTGGTATCTGTGAATTTAGGTGTTTCTTTTTCCTTCTCTAAGGGTTGAAAAAGGGCTAGACTTTCTTGTCTTGTACTGACGTCTTAATTCCTTTGCCCAAATTTGTTTGCAGGAGCAGGTAGGTTTCATGATATGATTTGGGGCTTGAACAGACTAGCAGATGCTGTCAGACACCCCACCCCCATTGCTGTGGCATTCACTTGTATACTGAGAAACTGCTTACTGCGAACACCTGTGCCTCTGCGTGATAATATATTTTTTTTCCTGCCTGCAGAAATGCTCTTGGTCTGTGGGGCAAGTTGGAAGTGCTAGGAAGTTGATGCCTTAGAAGCAGCCTCAACCAATAAAGGATGGGGAATTGGTGGGTAAATACCACAGCTGTCTTGCTCCTTGGTTAGGATAATTCTGAGGGATGAGTCTTACTGTCTCTCTGCATCGATCTCCAAGCACTTAACTGGCTATACTAAGCATCCTTGATGTTTCTTTATCTTCCCTGCCTCAGTTCCTGACTCCTGATTGGTGTTCCTAGGGCTCACTTCCCAACTAATCTAGTTGCACTTGGATCTCAGGATCTACTTTTGAAGGAATCCAGAAATCGTTAGGAAAGTTTCTGCACTAATTTTGGGACTCAAGCAGAACATGCCTGAGTTACATTGAACCAGCCCCAGCCCTTTGTAAGGAAACTCTATACCTTCTGATTTTTTTCAATAAATTATTTTTTAGAGCAGTTTTAGATTCACAGCAAAATTGAGCAGAGATTACAGAGAGTTCCCAAATACCCCCTACACATGCATAGTCTCCCCCACTATCAACGTCTGGCATCAGAGTGGTACATTTGTTACAATAACAGAATCTACACTGACATATCATTATCACCCTCAGTCTATAGTTTATATTAGGATTCACTTCTGGCGTTGTATAGCAGGTCCTCCAACCATGTCATTTCTTTCAATGTTGTTTCATTATAACTTCAATGAGAAAAACAGTCAATACCCCGGCCAGAGCCACTGTGTGTGGGGGGTTTGCATGTTCTCCTCACGTCTGTGTGGGTTTTCTCTGGGTCCTCCGGTTTCCTCCCACATCCTGAAGATATGCCTGTTAGGCTAGTTAGTGCGTCCGCTGGTCCCAGTTGAGCAAGTATGTGTGTGAGAGAGCGCTCTGTGATGGGATTGTGTCCTGTCCATGGTGGGTGCCCGCCTTGTGCCCTTAGCTCCTGGGACAGCTTCAGGCCACCTGTGACCCTAAACTGGAATGATTGGATAAATAATTATCTCGTTTTCATTCATTGTTCTCAAATGTATGCACAGCTCACATTTATTAGGAGTGTTTTGGTCTTTATTTAGAAGTTTGGTGATGTTTTCATGACCAGAAACATGCTGCAGGAACTTAGCTCTTATTTATACCAATTAGCCTATGGTGAAATTGGTTTCATTATACATCATTTCACTTAAAGTTTCCATATCCAAGAGCCTATTGACAATGGTAAGTGAGGAACTACTGTACATTCTATGGGTTTTGGCAAATATATAATGACGTTTACCCTTTGCTTTTTCTTAAGCATTGATTCCATGGTTTTAAAAAAGCTTAAATTCATATTTAAATTTCACTCCTTTAGCTTTCCATCCTGAGTTGCTGTCAGGTCAGAGGGCCTGGTGATAATTCGCTGCATGTCATCTGCATTGTGCTGCTGGGCAAGCCATCCCCTAAGCAGGTTGTTGAGGGTGGCTGTACATACCAAAATTTGTAGGTATTGTCATATGTCTTGAGATCTTTAGTTGAAATACGCTATGTAAATATTATCTATTATTATTAGTAATCATTGCCTGCAGCTGTAATGGTGATAAAGCTTGTGTGCTGTGAGTCCCAGATGCTAGCCTCCTAGGCCTTGGCGTTCAACGGCAGCGTGAACTGCAGTGAACTTGTCTTGTCAGACTGCATCTCCATGCAGAGAACCAAATCCCTGCTGCTCTGAGATGGTGGCCTGTTGTGCTTTACTGCAACTCAATTCTCATTTAAACTTCTGAGAAGTTTTTTTTTTCCCCCTTTTCTTTTTAAAAAATAGAGAATGGAATAATCAGCTGTAGTTCTTGGTGGGAGGTCCCCTGTGTTCTGTCCTAGATTTTCAAGCTGACTGTCAAGCCAAACCAGATTGTAGATGGAGAAGGTTTTTTTTATTTTTCAATTTTTTTTTAGTTAGCAATTTCTTTCTTTTTCTTTTTTTTTTCCCCTTTCCCTTTCTCCTTTTCTTTCTCATCCCCTCTAAATCACAGTGCTTGCAGCTGCACAGCTTCAGAAAGTGTACATCCTCCCTGCTGGGCTACAAGCACTGAATTATCTCCCTGGGAACAGTGATTGTCTAGGACACAGGAACCAGAGCTAGCTGTGTGGCTAAAGGCCCTTCACTGAACATCTCGGCAAGTTTTAGATTCCCATTCTGTATATTGTCGGTGAGGATTGGAAGCATTATGGAGTTTTCAGATATCTCTTTTATTCCTTCTTAAACGTCCCTATACTTTTTTTTTACTTAAAGCAATTTTTATCTAGTGATGTGTTTGTTGGTTAATTCAGCTTCCCTTATATCTGCTTCCCTTACTTAGTGTATATAAGGACCGCTGCTGTCAACTCTGTGCCCAGCACTGTGCCTGGCTCTTAGGGAATGCTCAGGAAATCTTTGTTGAATGAACAAATGCATGAAAAGCTAAAGGGAATCCTAGCTATCATGTAGTATACTTGTTCTCATTCTGTGGATGAGAAAAACTAAGCTCAGTGAGGAAAGTAACTTGTTAAAAGTTGCAGAGCTAAGATTCAAATGGAAACCACGAGGGAAGTACTTGAAAACTAAACCATACCATGGAAATAGGAGGTGTGCCATTTTTCTTCCGGTAGTGAGCTGGGCAAGGTGTCAGCATGCCGATGTGAGAATGGACTATGGAAACCTAGACAGGTTACCCACATCGAGTGGTGCCTTTGCAACCTCAGGCCCTGCAACAGTTTTTACTACATCTGCCAGGCTGTACAGGCTAGCTTCATGGGATGTTCATGGGCTCATTTCCAGAGCAAAAGGAAGGCATCTCCAATTTGTTTTTCTGCCCGATTTCCCATTGTAAGTCCTTCCTACTCAGCTGCATGTTCCATCAGCCGTCTTTCAAACAATAGTACCTTCAAATGGCTGCTGGTTTCCCAGGCAGTTATATTTTTATTGACTGCTGCCCTACCTGAAGTGGGGCTAATGAGTTCTACACAAATATTGGTTTCTATGAAATATGGTTAGAGAGTGGTCACCAGTCTCTGGGGTAGGAGCTACAAGTGTAGAAGGATATTAAAAAAAGTCTGGGGGCTGGATGTGTGCAAAATGGAGAAGTGGCTTTAGTAAGGCCACTTTATTGGAATGAGGTGGAGTCTTGTGATTCGAATTAAGGACCAGGTGCCAAGGCTTAGAATGCCAATTAGAGAAGGAAAAATGCATTAGCTATTACTTCAGTCTGGCAGGCTCTAGACAGACACATAATAACGACATCGCTGTACCTTTAAGCCAGCTACATGCTGAGGAAGTTAGTTCAGTTTTGGGAATCTATCCTTCTTTCAAGGTGAATTCATTTCTTTTTCTGCAGCATTTCTCCTCTTTGAGATGTTAATATATGTTTTTTTTTTTTTTAACCTAATATCTGTGGTCAAATAAGTTTTGGAAAGGTAGTGTTTAACACAGTTAAGCAGGTTAAGATGGGATTTGTCAGTCTTTGCTATCATAATGTTCTTCGGGAGTTTCCAAGAGTGGCTAGTCTCTGTTGAGTATTCTAAGCTTGTGTAACTATGGAGCACTTTTTGGCAGAGCATTTAGGAGTATTCTAGTTCTGAAAAACTTATCTTTGAAAACAATCTTTTGATGTTCTCCCAGGGTCTAACTATTTGTGATTTGAATGTCTCCCTGGCTCCCTTGGGTACAATTTTCCTGCCCTGAGAATTGGAATTCTCATGGAAACTTTTGTACCATATTTGTCTTCTTACATTTATTAGAATGAGCTGTTCCACAATGGATATCGGTCAGCATGATAGTTTTAAATACATCCAGATATTATTTGAAAGGTAAAGAACTGAACATTTAGATAGGTCAAATAATTTACCCAAGATCACATCATTATTTTATTTTTTTGCCCTCTATGACTACATGTTGCTCCATTGAAGGCCTTCCCAATATCCTCCCTGAAGCCTTTCAGAGCATCCTGATGGGAAGTGCTTCTTCCCATTTTAGAACAGAGCAGATCTAATCCAGAGAGGCTTGAGTGTCTTTGTGTAAACTCAGCAAAAATGATGCTCATTCCTAAGAAATTTTAGATCTAACAAAGGAGCTCTGAGAAGAAGGTGGCCTTTTGCTTGTTTGTTTTTTACCCTTACTTGCTTTTGCATCTCGAGCAATGCAGAGACTGAAATGGCAAAGGGGAGGAGGGGAGGAGGAGAGGGAGATCACAGAAAAGTCAGGCTCCTCTGAATAATGAACCCACTTTTTCCACAGCCTCATTGCTGGGACTTGTAGACCAGGAAAGATTTCACCTGCATGATGGAAAATTCAAGGCTGAAAAATAATTCTGTTCCACTCCTGCTCAGTGGGAGGCCCTCCTGGTGTACACTTCTTTCCTGGCAAAGAGAGGAAGTGACAGAAGAATGGCCTTTTAACTTTGTTATCAGCAGTTGGGAGACTATGATGAGTTTTGGTTGGGTTTTCAAATGAGTGATTACCATCTCTCTAAGAAAATCAGAGAGAAAGCTGCTTGGGGGCAGGGAAGAGACAGATCTGACATGCTGTCACTACCTCCCAAGGAGGCCCCAAAGGGCTTGGAAGTCTATCAAAGCAGGAATTCCCAAAGTGCATGGTCAGGACATTTTTGAGGACAAAGCTTTGTTTGGAAAATTGGATTATAAGATACTGTTGACTGAAGAACAAGACTCAGGTTACCAGGAGCCTGTTATAGACAGAGTTATGTTGTATTGGAATGTCTTGTCAATGGTTTCTCCCAATGTCCCAAAAAGCTAAATGTCCCAGATGTGTAATATACACTTTAGAAGTAGGCACCTAAGTTTGATTCATGTGCCTTACAAGGTTAGCCAGTTCACTTCTGCAACCCTACCACTTAGCACAGTGGTTTGCACGAAGAAGGGACTTAATAAATATTTGTTGAATAAAAATTAAGTTCTGATGTCATAACTTCCTGATTTAGAGAGGGATCAGTCACCCTAAGGCCTTTGAGTCTCTCCTTTCCTTTTTACCTCTCATGTGTCCTACTAAAAATCTGATAATTCACTATCCTTTTGTTGTTTAATACAGGAATCTGGCAACCTTACCATTTTTGCAATTATAAAGAAAAACCTGATGTTCCAGAGGTATTGAGAATAGTGGTGAGGCCACAATGGCCTCTTCTGTATGGCAGAGAAGCAACTCTAGGGAAGGACCCTGTTGGCTGTACTTGTAGCAACTATTCGACAAACCAGTTACTGGAGACACTGCAGCCAGATGCCCAGGGGAGAAGCTCATCTGTGATGTGGTTTTGAGCACATTCTGATTTTTCATGGCGTTTCCGCCTGTGGATTCCAGTAGCACCCTCTTTGTACTTTTCTTACATCACTGCACTTGAGAAGAGCAAAGGGTTCAGGACTGGAATGCCTGGATTCAAGTTGGGTTGTTGCTCCCTTACTGGTGAGTATCCTCAGGAAAGTCATTTGCCTGCATGAGCTTCAGGGTTCTCCCGGTATGATGATAATCTTCTTATCTCACAGCATTTTCTAAGAATTAAACAAGATAATCAATGAGGAAATACTTGTCCAAACCACAGAGCAACTTGCAAATATTAGTTATTACAGCATTATCTCATTTTATGCTTCATTCTGCATATCCCTGCTAGAATGTTCATTCCTTGAAAGCAGGGGCTTACAGATGACAGGTTTTTTATGTCACTCATAGCACCTAGCCGAGGGACTTACATAAAATAGTTGCTCATTGAGCTGATAAAGCTAACATATTAATAAGCCTTAAGCTGGGAACAGTCTTCCTTTGCCAGTTCTGAGAAACTTGAGGCAACAAGGAAGGGTCCTTAGGAGACTGGGGAGATTGGGAACATGTGGGGAGGAAGGAGAGAGTAGAAGGAGGTTAGTATCAAAGGTTTGGTAAGAAGGTATCTGTCATTCCTTCCTACAGCAACAAATAGGGAAAGAATGACTGGTAGGCTTAATGGAGGGTCTCATGACAATGGGAATGCCTTCTTTTGTGGTGACCCAGTTTGTATCAAAACTGATTAGGAACACAAGCAATGGTTCAGAGACCCCAGGCTTAAAAGACAGCAGTGCCTAATGAAAAGAATAACCTAAAGTTTTGAAAGAACCAAAATGCTTGTTTGCCGTGGAAGTTTGAAGGAGAATTATAGGTTCATTTGATAAGGCCAGATGCTTATATGCTGTACAGCTAGTGATCCTGGGGACAGTGGAATGAAAAATTACCTGTTGGGTACAATGTACACTGTTCAGGTGATGGGTACACTAAAAGCCCAGACTTCTCTACAATGCAATTCATCCATGTAACAAGACACAATTTGTATCCCTAAATCTATTAAAATAAATAATAAAAACAAAACCAAAACAAGACAGCAGTAGACTTGAGAAAGCCTCATTTGTGCAACTGAGCTCTGCCTACATTTTAGGATCACGTGTGCATTTGGAAGATCTGGCGATTTTAGAAAACACATGCAAGGCCATAGAGATATCTTTCTAGTTTTAATGAGGATCAATGTTAGCTATTAAAGAGTTGGTTGCATAAGTGTCCCTTCTATCTTGTAAGGCAACCCAGGGATGGTTTAATCTTTGATGACAGTTTCACTCCCTAGAGCTGTGAACTGAGTGTTACTAGGCTTTGTTAAAGACTGGCCTGGCTATGTCTGACCAGCCTTTTCCTGTCTCTTCTCAGTCTTGTTTCTGTGTCTGCTGCATTACCCTTTGTGTTTGAGGTTGGCACCTTGGCCTGGCAGTTCTCCCATTGTGGGTTTGGGTGTGGCTACAAAGACAAAGATGAACATTACTCCTGGCTGTTTCCCAGCTGCCTCTATTATTCCAGTGGCAGCAGAATAATACCTGTGGGAAAGTCATTGAAGACTAAACAGGGCTGAGAGGGGGTAAAGTCTGTTTCAACCCCTCCCTTCACTCCCCTCTACACTGTACCCAATTTTTTCACAAGATAATCACAATTGTTTTTTGGCCCTAAAGGCTCAACCTTCCCTTGATATTACTTCATTCATGTTATCATCCTTTGTTGCATTATTCTGCTTTCTTTTGCATGTCTGTTTAAGCTTCCACCTTCTCCCATCAATTGTAAGCCAATAGCCACAGAGATAACCTTTGATTTGATTATTTCTATCATAATGATCATCTTGAGGGCAGGGAAGAAGGCTTACTCAAGTTTGCGTCCATGGGACCTAGCAGTGGAGTTACTACTTTCGTACTGAACATGATTGTTGCTCAATAAAGATTTGGGGGATAGGAAATTGAATTACACCAGGCTTATAAATGTGCCAGGAAAATAAAAAAAGTAGGTGTCATGAGTGTGCTCATTAAAGACCCAGATGGAAATTCAGAGTGGTCAATGAGTGCAGGCCTACTGAGGTGAGCTAAAATGAGTTTCTGTGCTTTGCTTTTGACTTTCTTATCTTTGGTAAGACCCATATTTCAACCAGTAGCAAATGCAGGGCTTGGGATCTACAATTTCATTTATGAAAGAAAGGACCTGAGCAGCCAAAACCAGGCTTTGAATAGCTTATGTCTTGGGGAGACCAAGAAGTCTGTCTAAGAGTCAATGTGAAATCTAGAAATTTGTTGGGTAATCTTTTCCATAGTTTCTTTCCTGGCTCAATAATTCCCTCTTCAGCTGTGTATTTCTCCCTAATAAGTCTGCCTTTTCCCCTAATAAATCTGTTCATTATGTTGTGTATGCATAGTTCTTTTAATTTCTGACTGGCTCAATTACTTCTTAGAACATTGTATAATTTCTATTGTGAATTGTTATTGCTTTGAGAGGCAGACTGGAACTCATTTGTGTGCACACCCTCCCTAAGCTAGTGCCACCCTGACTACTAATTCATGACCTAAGATTTTTTTTTTCCTCTTTTAATGAATGAAGGTCATCACACTGAGGTCAGCTTTACCCCTGTTCTTCTTACACAAGAAATTAAGGACCATACTGGAAACCCAGCAGGATAAAGGGAATCCTTCAAATCCTGACTCCTCTCTCTGTGTCCACAGCTGGTATTGGTGAGGTGAACCAAAAAGTCATGCTTTATAATGATGGCAAAGATGGCGATTTAAAAAGCAATGTTGTCAGAAAATACTTTCTAAGATTATTCTAATCATAGTCTACTCTATGCCAATTAATGCTGAAGAAATTATAGCTCATAAATCCCCACATTTTGATCAGCTTGAAATGTGATTTAGACCAGTTCAATTTAACATGTACTAACTGATCACCTACTTGTAATACGAGATAATTTATTGGCCACAAAGTATGCAGAGCTGAATGACACAGGCTCGGTCTTCAAAGATCTCACCAGAAGCTTTGTCAATAAATATGAAGACTTCCACATTAACCCCTTAACATGGGTTTGAAAGAATCTAGGTTTCAGACCAAAGGTGCAGCACAAGCATGACATTTCTTCGTATTACTGATCGTTTATTTTTTTGTATATACATATATTTTCACATTTGTGTTCTGCTGGTGCCCATTAGTATCTGTAAATTGTTTACTAGGCTTTGGTCAATCTCAACATTTATTTATTTATTTATTTTTTAAAATTTAAATTCATTTACATTTTATTTTATTTTTTCAACCTAATTATTATTTTTTTTTTTTTTGAGACAGAGTCTCACTCTGTTGCCCTGGCTAGAGTGAGTGCTGTGGCGTCAGCCTAGCTCACAGCAACCTCAAACTCCTGGGCTCAAGCAATCCTACTGCCTCAGCCTCCTGAGTTGCTGGGACCACAGGCATGTGCCACCATGCCCGGCTTCAACCTAATTATTGATTTATCTAAAGGCTATTTCCCTTTGTAGAGGCATTAATAAACAGAAATATGTAAATTGTTTTTAATTAGGTTTGGGGAAAAGAAGAATGTGTGTAAGCTCTAATTATTACATTGTCAGATTCGGCAAGAATTCTTTTTACACATTTACCTGTTGCCATGAAGGTTTGTCCTCTTTTTCCTACTATTAATGGTATAAGTTTTCTTTTTTCTCAGGTTCAGCTCAACTCTCATTTGTTGTCTTCAGCCATTCTTAACCAACCCAGATCCTTCTTCAACTCCCAAAACACAAATTTGTCTGACCGTATTTTGACACTTAGCTTGTGTTTTTTTGTTATCTATCATCTCTGCTCTTTAATTAGTTCTATGAGAAACTCAGGATGGAGCCATTCACATAGCTCCTCTTTATTAATTGATTTTGCATTTCTCTACTTAAAAAAAATAGTTACCCATGTTAATTAATGTCCAAGGCAAAACATGTGAGAGCTACTTGTGCTGGTCCCAGAAAAACAAAAAATTAAAGCAAACTCTTGAAATCTGAGAGCTTAAAATCTCATCTTGATAAGGAAAAGAACAGTTTTATGAGCTCAGTCTTCATGCACAATTTTGGCTTACTCTTCATGGACTGGCACTACACCCCACCACGAAAAAGTCTATTTATTTCTTAGGATCCTGGGCCGGAGGCACAATGCCACTCTCCAATGCCTGATTTTGTCATTTTTCATGTTGTGCAGTTGAAGCTCTTCCAAATAGAATGTTATTTTCAAAAAAGTTAAAAACAAAATGACCACTGAAGAGACATTCTGCTTTGAGTAGGGAATATTTCTGTATTTCTTGTTTGGTTTTAACATCCAGATTGACAAATTACTGGTGTATCAGTGCTTGGCTGTTCACTAAACAGCATCTCATTGGAATAATTAAAATGGTACAGAAAAGTCAGGGTAGTGGAGCTGACGCTAGGAGTTTCCTGAGAACCATTGAAAATATTTGGCAGTTTGTATCAAACAGGCCTAGGCCATATGTAGGCAAATAACCATGCATTAAATAAATTTCAAATCTCCATGTAATCTCTCTTGGACATCTTTTTTCTTTCATTTTCAAAGACACAGAAAGAGTGAGTCAGTGCCATTAAGCATAAATCATCTTAAGTTGCACAGGGATGAGATAATGTAGGTTAAGGTCCAGTACCCTGGAAAGATGGAGTCTAGTGTAGCAACTTTCCCAACTTCCTCCATGTCTTCTAGCCCAGATAAGATACTTCTTCTGCTTCTGATATGTGTTATAAGTTTATAGCCTGTAAGACTTAAATCTGTATGTATATTTGACAACCTACAGCAAACTTTCTTTTTTAGAATGATGAGGAGAGAAAGTCTGATCATCCCTTTTAACACAAGACCCTCTGATCATATTTTTACTTTGAGAATCCTTTTAGAGCTGGAAATCAGTAGAATAGAATTCTAGTATTGTCCCTTTTCCAAAGAGAAAAGAGTTCTCATGGTGTCAGAGGCTTTGGAATTTATCTGTGGCCACAGAGATAATCCTGTTCATAGGAAGAATGAACTAGCAAATAATTCCTAGCCTTGAGCATATTATTTCCTGCTGAATCCCTGTTTTTTTCAGTTGTATACTATAGAGTATTCATTATTGAGAAATGCTTTTGCTTTTCAAGTAATTTTTCTTCTTGTGCCATTGTATTTTGGATTTTGAGGTTCAGGAGACTCTGGGTTACTACCAAGCTCATCCAAGATACCAAGGAAAGAGCTCAGTTGAGGTTAAATTGCATATGTTTGCTCACAAATTCACATTTGCATTTGCATCTTAACCAGTCTTCATTTCTTGGAAGGCATTTTTCACACATGCTGAGATTTGGTGGGAAAATATAAACTCCTGGCTTTGAAGGGTGCCATGTATGCAAATGTAAAAATGTGGTAGGATAAAATATATTTCTCTCCTGGGCCAAGTTTGGCTTTATAATTTCTCATTTCAGTTGGCATCAATGATTTTCGCTATTCTGAAAAATGTAAGCAGAATGTTAGGTGGGATTTATCTGGATAATCTTACTCATATAGATATGCAGTTTGGGTCATCCAGACCTCTGAACTTCCATTTTAATTCAGCAAGACCTTTGACCCTCAATGTTTCTTTCATTTTGCCTGTCAGGGAGCAGTTTGACTGTTCACAACGGGATATTCTTACGGTGCTACAGCGGTTGAAGGGTTCTTTCACAACCAAAGGATAAAATCTAGAAGTGAGGAGCCAAAGCAGTGCAAGTGGTTTTGGGAACCTTATTTTCTTCCCAAGGTTAACTAAATTTTGAAAGTGTGGAAAAATGGAAATAACTATTATTAAATGGTATAATCTAGTCAGATATTTTCATATGACAAAAATGATCACTCAGAAACTGAGTTATAGCCAGCCTGTCAGGAAGTCCTGATGAATATCTGAAAGTCATGGGAGTAGCCATGGAAAATCACTGTAAAATAATGAAGTGTCACAAAAGTTCATTTATGTAATACAAAATGAACCAACAAAACTGGTGAGCCAGTTTTGAGAAGAGGGGAGAATATTTTCATTTCATCAGAATAGTTTCTCTGACCATTGACTGTGACCCTCTAAAATGTCTATATATTTAGGACTTTCTGTTTTGCATTTGAGTTATTTTCAAAAGTGGGCACTAAATGTTGATATGGGCACTGGAGCTCAGAGAATTACATTACTTGTTTATTTTTCCAGGCATTGTATGAACAAAGCAGATATGTCTCCATAGAGTTTATATTCTAGAATTAGTGACACAGCTTAGGGAAGGTGCCTAACATTGTGGCTGGCATATAGCAGATGCTCAATGCAGTAGTAACTGGTGCCTTTTAGAAATAATCCTTGTCATCCAGGAGGATATAGTGAAGTAAAGAAAACAGAAAATAGACATGAATCTTATTAATAATACAAGGCAGCACATGGTTATGTATCTGTATTCAGTGTAGTTAGTCAGACTGAGTTTTAGTGGCCCAAAGAAGACAGACATCAATAGGGACTTTGGCAGTGGGAAAGGCCTCATGGAGCAGAAAGAACCTGAATTAGAACAGAGGTTAGGGAGGATTTAGATGGGCAAGGAGAAGGGAAATGGGGGTTTAGGGTGAGAAATTGATAAGGCATGATGAAGGGCAGTAAGGCCAAATCCTGGTAGGTCGCAGGCTAGATTTCAGTGGGCTTTGGATATCATTAACTTAAGTTTGACCTTTGGTCCTGTGGTCAATGGAAAACATTTGGCCGCTTTTGAGCAGGATTGTGACTGAATAAAATTGGTTTTTTAGGAAAATTATTTTGACTAGTGGTCTGGTCTATAGAATAGATTGCTGGAGAGAGACTAGAAACAAATGAAGGTGAACATTTAGAAGGCTCATGCAATCATCTAGGTAATCTAGTTAAGGTGATTCTTGCCATCTACTAATTACTGCATTACCATTACCTAGATTATTGGAAGAGCCTTCTAAACATTCACCTTCATTTATTTCTAGTCTCTCCCCAACAAACTGTTCTATATACAACTTGCCCAAATAATTGGACTAGAATCAGAATGGCACAATGGGGAACAAAAGCAAAAAATTGAATGAGGAAGTATGTGTTTTGAAAAAAGAACGGATATACTTGGTGACTGACAGATGTATGAACTCAGAGGTTTTGAACTACAGATTTAGGGTTATTGACATAAATTGGAATGGGGAATCTAAGTTTTGAAGAAAAGACCATGAGTTCATTTTAGATGATATTTTGATCTGGTTATGTGACTAAGTTACTTAGACCACTGTCTGATCACCACTTCAAAATTTCCTCTTGTTTAGAATAATTGCTGGGTTTAGCCATTTACTCAGTAAGAAAAAGCTGAGTTATTCTGATTCTCCAGTTTTTCTGAGGGAACCATTTACATATGCAATTATTTTGAGGATAAGAAGCTATAAATAGAACTTTCATGAATATTGATTAAATTTCTTAGTTATTTACTACTCAATAATGGCAAAACATTCCTTTGCCTAGGAGACCATTTTGGTGGGGAATGCCTTTTCAAAAAGAGGCATGTCTTTTTTCTGTTTTTCTGCTAACCTCTAAAGCTCAGCAGTTTGCTATGTGTGTTGTAGGTTCTTTTAAGGATCACTTGATATTAACCTTCTAGAACTTTCCTTTTCATTTACACTGTGAGACATTCTCAGAATGTGGCTGAACTTTGTAACTTATAAGTCCAATTTTATTTTTTCTGAGATATACTCTATATGTACCAGATCCCTAAAAGCAACAATACTCTTCATTCTTGGTTAGTCATTTTAACATTTTTTTCTTTTAATAGGAGAGTGGGCTTAGTCTATAGCTTAGAGGAGGCTAGGTACCAATTTACCTGATGACAGTGCTTTAAATGGAGAAGCCTTCCTGGTCACACAAACTAATGTGAAATATCAGAAGGAGATTCTTTGTGTAGATTTCCCAGAATATCTGACCATTGTCTGGGTCATAGAATTGGCATTCCAAATTCAAATTAGATTGCTTCCATCCACAGACATGAGTTAAATGCTGCTCCTTTATGTAACTTACTTGAAAAATGCTGATTACTGAGCACAAATTCTATATTTTATTGTGTAGGGGTGGAGAACCTATGGCCTTGGGGCCATGTGACCTTCTGGATCCTTGAGTGTGGCCTTTTGACTGAATCCAAATTTTACAAAACAATATCCTTTTAATAAGCAGGGTATCATGAAAGACACTTGGTCAAAGCTTAATTATTGTACACAAAACTCCAGCAGAGTGATTTCAAAGCCTTTTTTTAATGACTGAATATTCAGTTTTCTGTGCCCACAGCTGTCTATTCTTATGCTTTATGGAGGCCTTCCATTCTTCTATTTGCAGAAGATATAAAACCACATCTCAAAAACCATGTAAAAATACTATAAAAAGCATACATGATTAATAGAACATTTTCTGCATTAACTGTCTTAACCAATTCTATTAAAAGAAATTTTAAAGAATATCTTCCCCCTTTTTTCTCCTTCCAAGTTTTAGGGGGTGTTCCAAATATGGAAGCCTTCTGTCAGAATTCCCTCAGACTGACGGGGTGGCATTATGATTGTGATATAAAAAGACAGAGGTTTCTCTTTTTTATCCCTTCAATTCTTGTTTTATCCATTTTGCAACTAAAAATATGCTAAAGAGCTTGGTCCCTTATGAAAATGGAATCAATACACTTGATCTAAGACCACATCCATTTCAGAAATGACAAGAAACAATCAAAGTGCCTTTGTTGCTTTCTTAACTCACTGCTTCAGGTTTTCATCTCTCAGAGACACTGTGTTCTAAGACCTCTTCCTCTTTCTTTCTCATCAGCTGTTCCCAACTCTGACCCTCCCATGGACTTTATTTCACTTATAATAAATTGAAATGACCACATAATCAGAGCCATGATGGTCAGGTTTCAAAAAACAATACAGCATGTTCATGAGAAACAATCACCAGAATGCAAGTACTTGTAAGAAGACCAAAATAAAATAACCTTATTTTCTTGGCAAGCCCCATAGATGTTCTGCATTGACGAATGATATGACTGTTATCTTGACACCATACTCTCCCATGTTGAAACCGTTTATGAGAAACAAACATCATATGAAAAACAGATTGCCAGACACTAAGTAAATCACTGTAAAGGGTGGTGAGTCAAGTATTGCCAGTTTTACCCACATTGTCATTGTTATGATGTAACACATTCCTTAAGACTGATATTGTATCCAAATTTGGGCACAAAAACCTCCTCTTGATCAGTTGGCTGAGATTCGCCACCCTATAATATGTCACGCACACACAAACACACACACACAGACACAGAGATTTGGACACACATCCAACCTGAATTAAGCACGAAGGGCAATCCAGAAAGGATGGAATATTAAAAAGGTGTGCAGAGATTATACAAACTGTTAATTTCAGCCCTTGCCCAAGCAATAAACCCAGTAATCCTCTAAGCTCTGCTAGCAGTGATTAATAAACAGTGGGTGTGTTAAACATATGGAAAAATCATCCCATCTGGACCATTTAAAACTAGGACATAGACTTTATCTTTGTTTATTTCATCCTTAGCTAAAAGGCTTATTATGAATTGCAATAATCCAAGAAGCCAACCATGGAAGACAGACAAACTCTTTAGATAAAACCAAAAAAGCAAGTTCTGTAACCGAGGACCAGATGTATTTTTGGGTTTAGCCCTTGTACATATTTAGCCGAGCTTTTCAAGTGGTGAAGATTTGCATGTTTGTTTTGCAATACTAATGAATATGTTTTTGATTTACATTTTAGAAAATGGAAACTTTTATCTTCTTGGGGCTTTGTAACTTAATGACTTCCAGAGGGTGGTTTGGTGTCCTCTTTTAACCCTTCACCACGAGAAACGTATCTCTTTCAGAGGCTCTACACTCTGTCTTGCTGAATAAAACCTCTACGATAATGTGGTTCTGTATTTTGTTGCCGGAATGGCAAGGGTTGAAGAGCTTTTGACTTTCAATCTAGTGAAAACATATGTAAATGGCAAATTATTTTTAAACTAGCTTTAATGTGAATCTTGGGGGTATAAAAAATGATTCCACAGATGATATTTATATTAGATGAATAAGGACAACTCTTTTGGAAAAACATTGCTTTGAGAGGTAGGATCTTGAGTATTGGTTCAATTTCCTCAGAGATAAAGATTGTTTTAGAAAGATGAAGAAAATGTCTTACTGAATATTTTAGTTCTGGAAGATATCCTTAGGATCAGTTCTTTCCTCCTTTAAATTTCTTTGAAGATATTACGTGGAAAAATAAGTAAACACATTTCCTTCCCAAGACTTCCTTTGCTTATAATTTGGGTTGGACAAGGACCTTATCAGAAATGGAAAAATTTATCCTTGAAGGATAACAGAGTGTTTTAGAATAAGAGATAACTAGAGCTTTGAACTTTCATTATTTGACAAATTGGTCCAAAGAGATTGCTTTTCTTCTGAATTTTTCCAGTAGTTTTTAAAAATAGAATATAATAGAATAATAAATATGCTTTTAAAAGCCTGCATTAGGGCCATGAAATGTTTTAAATGCTTAACTTTCTGGGACAAACATGTAAAGGTGTAGTATCGCATGGAGCATGAAATGGACTTTTTACATTAGTTCTACAGTGATTAGCTGTGTTGAGGTTCAGTGAAAATGTGCTAGTGAAGATCGAGTATGATAAGAAACCTAATGGCATTTTTATTATGTCATATCTGAAAGGCTTACGATCAAGAGTCCTTGATACTTCACATGGGAAATCATTCCACCTCTAGAAGATATTATATTTTTCCTATCCAGAGTCTGTTAATAACTAGTTTTAACTTTCGTGAACAGTTTTATAGTGTCGTATTATAATTGGATACATATTTGCTGTGAGTTCTTAATAGCAAGTATTTTCTCACACAATTTCCTCAAATTAGGAAAGGTTGAAATTTGGTGTAAGAATTCCTTATTTTTCCTTAAAAATTCTTCCAAAACTTTCAGTTCCAATTTATTTTAGACCCTAGAAAAAACCACCTGAATGTCTTGTAAAAATATTTCTTATTATTCAGAATCCAATTCTAAAAAGATACTTCTTTTAGTGCAATCTTAATTTATTACATCTTACTTTTAAGTTATTTTAAAATAATTTAGATATTAATTTATTCCTAATCCTCTATGATAAAGAGGAGATAAACAGGTAATTAATTAATTCTGTAAACACTATGTACAGGAAGTTTGTCCTTGTTACATGATCTTCACAAAAGCCTGCAAATAGGTCTTATTATAGACGACGAAATCGAAGTGTAGAGAAACTAACTAACCTGTAGAAGTTCCTGGGTAAGGTAGATAGAGAACTAGTGTTCAAACTCAGGTTTTTCTCCTTCTCCAAATCATTTTCTTTGTCCAACTTCATGTCGTTTTAATTTCTATGTTTCTGAGTCATTAATCTTAAACCTCTTTTTTTTTTGGCCAGTGTTCCTTAGAATGAGTATGTCCAGAATAGCAGGGACCTCAAATAATGTAAATGTGGTTGGGTGTAGAAAGCCAGTTGCTGGTGGGATTGCTGGATGAATGCTTCAGGAGCAGCTACAGAGAGAGAGAAAGAGAGAGAGAGGGAGGGAAGGGTAAAGGAGTCACAGCATTGTTAGGAGTGAACGGTGGCAGCCTTGGCCCACTGTTCCTAATTTTTGCACAGATTCCTTTGAGACTCTGTTGGAAGTTATGGACCCTTTCCCTAGAAAATTCCATACACATAAACATTTGCTTAAAATTTCTAAAATTTGCAGACCTTATGAAGCTGCTTGGATTGATGAGTTCTGTGCTGAGTCCTTGGCCTGAGTCCTTGCAACTCTAAGGTATGGTTGGTGGACCAGCAGCATTGGCTGTCTCTGTAAGCTTTTACAAAAGCAGAATCTCAGGCCTTCCTATCCTGAATCTACTGAATTAGAATCTGCATTTACAAGATCCCCAGGTAATTCCTAAGCATATGAAAGTTTGAGAAACATTGTTCTAGGTAAACAACTGCCAAATAGGGATGAGGATAGAGTCTTTTTTTTTTTTTTTATGAGAGGTGTTGAAGAGTCACAGGGTTAGGGGGAGTGAGTGTGGTGGTTGAGCAGAAAGATGGGGGTAAACAGGTCTCAGATTTATCAGGAAGTGGAGAGATGGCTGGAAGCTGGTCATGGGATTGTTAACTGTGGACATTTCAGTCATGATGATAAGGAATGCAAGCACAGGTTGTCTGATTCTTCTTACCAACAACCTATCCTTACAGAGTTTCAAAGACAAAAGTAGTTTTTATAAAACAGTTGTAGTTTAAAAGCAGAAGGAGTATGGGAAAAGATGAAATTGTAGGTTTGACTGTTGTTATTCAGTCTTTTATTTAATTTTGAGTTTGTTCAATCCCCTTAAATCAGTGATGTTAATGACTGTGTTTCACATCGTGTGAAAAAGTGATTTGAATTATCTTCTTTTAATTAAATGTCCTGGATTGAAGTCCACAGACTCATTCCAGTTTCTGGGCTGAGTTATTCCCTTTGCCCTGGCAGACAGTTGCAGGAAGTAGCTGAGCAAGGTGTTGCTATCACAGCCATTCGGAGCATTTTTTAACAGAAGGAGGCGGTGGAAGGTCCATGAGTTGACTTATAGGGACTGGCCCTGGCAAGGTGGGGCCCCTGGGATTATCGTCATCTTTAGTTAATTAGAACTCAGTTTACCTGACCCAGAAGGAGAACCTGAGTAATATAGGTGGTGGCCAAAAAACAGTTTTGGTGTAAATGGACTTATTCACCTTTATTTAGTGGTTTTGTAAATGTATGTACAGCCTTGGTGAGTTAATTAACTGCTCTCTCCCTAAAGATCCCTTTATGATATGACAGTACGTAAGTTTTCCTACAGCATATGAATGGTGCTGATGTTCTACTGGGAGCATGTCTTGGGTGGGAAAAAAATTTCAGATCTATAAAATAAATTATTTTTAGGTGCAATGGATTTCTGGGGAAGCTACAGCAGGATTTTCATTAACAGAGTAATTAAGTCATTTAACACACATTTGTTGAGATCTGGCTAGGTTGCAAGCATTATGTTGGTGATGAATGTAGAATTATGACAAAGACATGTTCCCTACTCTTAAGGAGTTAGATGGGGAGGTATATAGTGCCATCAAAGCATGTAGGAGAGTGTCCTTACGCAAACTTGTTGGGACAGTGAAGACTGGAGGAAGTAAAGGAATCCACTTGTAAGCTCATCTTTGAAGGGGCATGGGTTGGAGGGGTGCCCAGGCAGAGGGAATGGTGTGTGCAAAGACTAAGAGAGGAAAGAAAGGATGGCACTGTCAGAGAGCAGGAAATACACCAACTCCAGTAGAGTGCTTGACTGGGGATATGGAATAAAACATTAGAGTTTGAAGAGGTGTTTTAGGTCATCTAGTCCAAGGCACTCAATGATGTCTCAACAGATGATTACTTATTGCCTCTTGAACATCTCCTGTGATGGAAAGCTTCCCAGGTAAGTTCATTGCTATTTGTAGTAGCTCTAATCATTTCTTCCATGTGTGGAAGTGAAAATCATCTCCCCCTTCTTATTGCTTGTCCTAGTTCTATGCTACTGGATCACCAGGACAATTTGAAGCTTCTCCACTTGTCAAGAATCACTAGTCAGTGACTCTCATCCTTTCAGGGACTGCATGCCAAAGGAGATAAGGCAGAGTCAAGCTTGGACAAGTCATACATGTAGAACAGATACATATACTTTTGTACCAAAATCCCACAATATCCTTGAAATGCAGTTTTATATAAGCTCTCAGTCAATCATGATATTTCACAAATGGAGGAGAGGCCAAATATTTGGCTGAAAGACCTCACATTATTAAGGTTATATTAAAGATTCAATTTTGTGCAAGCCTTCCTGTAAATTTCCCTTTCCCATCCACCAAGTCTCACACCATGCCACTGTTGTGCTAGCCTGAATTGTCAGCACACCTGTACTTTTTTAATGATTGTGGCTAAACCTCAGTGCCAGCTGTAGAAAAAGATCACGTTTCACGGTGGTGTAACTGGAGAATGGTGTTTCTTAGGACTAGAGGTAACAAAGCCTTGTTGGAAAGTTTGAGAACATAGACCTATTCAAAAACCACTTACTTTTGGTAGTGAATCATCTTTTAAATGCCTGATTGGACCTCAGTTTTTATTGTGACTACTCCCTTATATAGCTAGAGGCTTAAGTTAGCAGTTAGAATTAGATGTGTCCAGGAATCAAGGTACATTTTGGGTTGTAAGAGAAAAAAGAGTTGAAGGTAATTGGGCCCAGTGTGTAATATGGGGATCTATAATATACTTTCACACCTCCTCCATATATGACTGAATGAATGATTTTCCTCAGCAAGTGACCCTAAATTATCTATTTTAGTTAAAGCCACAGTTGCTGTTTTAATATGATAATAAAAAAGTAACTCATTTCTATAACCAGTCTGTTCCCTAAAGCAGTCTGTTGATGGAGTACAGACAGGGGTAAGTACTGTCGCGTTGACTTTAGACATTTAAATAATGTCTTTTAAGAGAAAAGGCATATATGTATATATTCACAATGCTTAAATTATAGAAATCAACTTGGTTTAAGGGGAGATGAAGTGACACCTAAAATATGAAAAATGTGTAGCATTTGGATTTAGAAAATTGTAGTTTCATTTGCAGTAATACAGTGAAAATATCCAAGATCTAATCTTAAAATAAAACTTGGCTCTAAGAGACATGTGTAATAAATTAACAGATTAAAGTTGTTTACACCTTTGGCATTTTTAATCTCATATTTCTGCTTTAAATAGCTTTTCTGGCAATTATATGCCAGTTTTTTTCACCATATAATTCTAAAAGTTACATGTTGGACATATTTTTGATATTTATCTGTACCGTTTCTTTCTCAGTCTCAGTCTGTAAGATGATTATTAATGATAATAACTAACAAAATATTCTCATTTATGTTTGACTTAATTTTCATATGAATAAATATGGTATTTGGTCAAACTATTTTCTGTTTCTTTTGAAAAATTCCTTTATAAGGCATTACTCTGATACTCTGAAATGATAAATATCTAAATTAATTCAACACATTTAAATAAATATTTATGTGGGCATCCATTGAGTTAGGCATGGTGCTACATTCTACAGAGGATGTCAAACTGAAAGAGGCATTCTTTTTTGTTAATATTCAAAATTAAGTCTTTTTAACTTACAAAGAATTATACAAGTAATACATATTCAATGTAGAAAACAGAAAATAGAGATAGGCAAAAAGGAAAAAAAATTTGGAAAATATGTAATCTTATCACCAAGAAGTAATCATTGTTATCATTATGGTATAATCATTCTAGTCATTTTTTTTTTATTTCAGCATATTATGGGGGCACAGATGTTTAGGTTATGTATGTTGCCCTTGCCCCCGTCCCCGCCACGTCCGAGTTTCAAATATGTCCATCATTCGGATGGTGTGCATTGCACTCTTTGTGTATGCATATACCCATCCCCTCTCCCTTCTCCCCTCTCCCCCTCCCCCCTGCCCAATATCCAATAGATGTTATTCTTATATGTGCACTTATGGGTTGATCAGTTAATTTTCCATGTATCTATCTATCTATATATATGTATTTCATATACATACATATATATGAAATAGGAAAATGCCATACATAGTGTTTGATAAGCTGCTTTTCTTTTTTATACTTATTTTTATGCATAGCATTCTGGGTAAGTCTCTGGGTAGAGGTGGGATAAATAATGCCTATAGATATAACAGTCAGAGTTCAGAAGGGAAACATCAAGTGAGGTTTATAGATGACTCTTGTGTATGCACACTATTCACTTTATAAGGCACAGGGAAAGAGTTCATATTTTAATGGGGATAAGAGGCATTTAAAATAATCACTGGGTTTCCTGGAAGGTTAACTTATCAGTTGTTCATGTAGTAGTATAATCCCTAAATCAATAAGTTATGCTGGTTGTTTGGCATCATGAAAATGAGTTTTCAGTTCAGCTTTAGTTGGACCTCACAGTGGGCATCGGTAGTTCTTCATTAGTGGCAGTATGTATGGAGAACTGTCATGGATGATGGTGTCATCATCTCTCCTCATCTTGTGTGGTCCATTACGTCTTGTACCTTGAAATTTCTTGCTGGGGCCAGAATCACAAGGAAGGAGACATTCTTCAGATCCTCAGGCGTCTTACAATCATGTAGAAAGTTTAGGACAAATACTCAAATGAGTATGATGGAAAGGCCAGGCCATGAATAACCTTCAAGGAAAACACTCGGAAAGGCAATATCATCCTGTGCTAAAAATCTAAGACTTTTAAAAAATATTAGGATATCTCTATCAGTTACTTTCTGAAAGAGACTTTTCTTGATGCCACCCTTCCCTCCATGGGTCCTATTTCCTTACTCTTTTATACAAAGCTTTATAGTTTTATACAAAACTTTAATGAGATACGTTTCACATATCAGAATGTCTAACCATTGCAGCACACACTCATCTGTATGTTTCTTTGTGTGTGTATGTGTGAGGGTATGTGCATGTACAAGTGTGTTTGTATATGTGTGTGCACACATGCACACATGACTGACTTGAATCTGTGCTTCCTCTGAGCACACTGCTCCCCCTCTCCAGTGGTGGCTTTGTTCCTCCTTCACCTCACCTCCCAGTGGACTTGGAGGTACAGTCGGGTGACTTCTTAGTTCACTATTTCCATTTCTAGACCATTCATTCTCTCTCCCTCTTCCCCCAAATCTGGCAGCTTTGACTCCTTTGTCATCAGAGTCCTACCCGCCATCCTCTTTAGTGTAAGTCTTCTACAGACCCCTGGATCACTCTCGTTCATTTGCTGATTTTAGCTCCTGGCTCACTGTCATTTTCTCCTCCCTAATCCCCCCTTATTTAATATCTAAATGATGCTTCTAGTTCCTGGAATTCCTTTCCTTAAGTGGTCTCATCTTGGCACCCTCCCTCTAACCCACATCAGCCACTACTCCCGTGGTTATACTCAGACTAGAGTCTAGACCAGGTGCGCCCGTCTGTAATTTCACTTTCAAGCATCCCACCATCTGATCACAACTTCCAATCTTCTCAGCTTAGTCCCTCTAACAGCCAGATACCATCACTCCTTGAATTCTCTGAGACCTGCAACCCATTGATTCTGCCACCTTTTTCCTCTCCTTCCCTCCTAATCCTAATTCTTCCTGCAACCCATTGATCCTTTTTCCTCACTCTTCCTTATCATATGCCTCCCCTCCCATCTTAAATACCCTGGCCAGTCATTATAATCATTACCTTGCATCTACCCTTGACTCTCTTGCCCCTCTTGCTTCCTTATACTCCCTTGGCAAAACCCCAACTTTGGTTAAATTCAATTCTCTGCCTCTTCTATGCCTGTACCTATGCACAGAATGTGGCTAGAACTCACACACACACACACACACAAGTAATAACTCATATTATTGTTAAGTCTATGACCATGAACCTTACGTGAATATCTAATACTTCGCAGGAATCATACTACATTTCTTAATGTATTCACCCTGCTGTCCTGGGCAACCATTTTATACATTTAAAGTTAAAGTGACTGAGAGGGGCAGAGGGAGAGCAGAGAGCCCATCCAAAAGGAGGGGTCTTCTTCCCTGAAAACAAGCTAGCAGGGGAGCTCCTGTTCAAAAGATCAACCCAAGCCCTCCCTTCAACTCAGAATGTACCCCCACATCTGTGAGAACTCCAGATTTGTCATACTTTCATGAGCCTTTTCTTGTAGTTGTAAAATAAAGCTTCTTCATGGGCTGTGGGGGAAGGGAAGGAGACGTAATTCATTTTTACAAAATGCTCTGAGATTCTTGCATGAAAGGTGCTAAACATGCAAACTGTTAGATTTTATTTTTAAATTGTGCAAGCTATATATTTCCCCCATTAAATGTTCACTTGCCAGTTATGCTTTTTCTGCCTGAAAAATAATAAAAAGCAAATAATATATCATCCAATTATTAAATACTAAGATAAATTTGAACTATAAAAAGAAAAATTATTCTTTTTTGTTTATATGAAAAAATGCTTCCAATCATTTAAAGGATAATATTATCCATAATGGCTTCTATATCTTCATTGCCAACATTAGTACCATTCAACCATAGAGGACTATCTCTGAATCAAGTAATAGAAGAATAGAGTTTAAGGGAGTGAGAACTGCCTATCTCTTTTCCAGCCTACCCTGCTAAGTGCCTCAGTCTTTGCCAAAGTCAAATGTCTCTCTCTCTCTCTCTCTCTCTCTCTACCGTCTTTAAATTATTTTAATTGAAAAAGAATAATATTTTATTGGTGGGAAAATTGGTCTCCTTTTCCAATACTTATACTACCTCCTTCCTGTTAAGAAGATTCCCCACCCATGTAACCCACACTGTTGCTTCTTGACAATTTTTCTTGCTCAGTTCTCAGATGGATCCTACCCAGGGTATGTATGATAACCCTTTAAGACAAGAATGAAATTGTGGCATTTATGAGCCTGGGCTTTTGTCTTCTCTTACTTGAAGAATCCCCTGGGAAATTTCCTTAATAGCTCTGAAACTCAGTTTCCTCTGCTGTTGAACAGAGATAATAATACATGCCTATACAGTGGTGTTTAATGGTTAAACAAGCTATATTGTCAATACTCTTCAGCCAAAGACCACTGGGTAAACACCTGTAGTTGAACAAGTGGGGTTTATGACTTGCCACAGAAGAGGAGAACATGCACTGTGGGTTAACTGTGGGATATCTTCATAACACAGTGTTAGAAAGAACCTATTGTAGGGTTTGGGGTTTGGGTGGGTGATTTGGGGAAGGGTTTGCTCTAGGTTAGATGCTTTCAGAAAGCGGGGGCAATTCTATATGTATCTCAGTAAATCTTATCTATAGGGAGTGGAGACAAGTGTGAACATAAAGCTGTAATTAGTAAATAAACAGCAGTCCTTCATTTTGGGAGAGAAAGGGGGTCGCACTTGACCTTGCTTTTGTCTGTGCTGGAGTAAATTTACAAAGTGGCTTTGCTTTGTCTCATTTTATCATGGTCTTAGAGCAACCTTGTCTGAGGTTGGTATCCCGTGACATGGTTTCTGTCTGACAGGAGAACAGCAAAGCCCAGCTGTGAGTGCCAGCCAGGCCAGCTGCTGAATGTTGGGGCTGCTTTTTTTTTTTTTTTTGCTTTTTTAACATAAACCCTTGGCACAGCATCTAGCCCCTGAGGACTCAATACATTGCGGCATTTTTTCATTGTAAAAATATAAATTACATACTGAGCCGTCTCAATTCCAGAATAAATAATTCCAATTTCCTCAGCTGAGCCTCTGGGTACTGAAGGGTAATAAAGATAACTGATATTTCTTTAAACTTCATGCCAGCACCATGCTAAATATGTTAAATCAATGATAATGTGCAATCTTTACCAAGATCTGATGAGAGAAGCATTATTATTTTTCACATTCCACAGATGAGGAAACTGATTTTTAGAGCGGTTAACAGACTTCCCCAGGGTCATACACACATGAGAATAAGTAAGGGAAGGGCAGATCCACTCTCAGGAAGTCTTTCTTCAGAGTCCAGATTCTTAACCATTATATGATGCTGCTTTCTATTTTTCTATTTCCTGACTCACTGTGGATGCTCTAATCCAGAGCTTCCCTAGCATCAATTACATCTTATTCCTCATCTGAATTACAATTAACATTGTATTCCTTGCACTAATTTTACAACAATCCCTTTATAGTATCCCAGTATAGTATTAGCTGATAGCAGCAAAGCATGCCGCTTTAATTCAAGACAGCTGGGTTGTGCCTTCAGCATTAATTGAAAGACAAATCTGCTATAGTTTTAAATTGGAAAATTTTTTAATCTTCTTTTTGGACTAGAGAAGAATGGTGGTCCTAGATTGTGAATTCAAAACACATTATGGTCCCTGTGCTACTTAAAAAAAATGAGTTTACAGTGTTCAAGCATAATAGTTTTTGGAGTTTTAACAGAATGGCAACACAAAGCAATATGTACCAGCCTGAAATTGGCATTTGCTCGGCCTTATTATAATGTTGCTGTATCAACATTTAGTTGATGAGAATTCGAGTCTCTGGCATTCACAGCTACATGTGTTATACGTGCCTTTTAAAGTTCTTTGTGGAAGTAGAGATCTCTGCTATAGTAGAGTTTGAAGAAGAGAATTAAAATATCTTGAGCATCTACTCTATGCCAGGGATTATCCTGGATGCATTTATGTTATTTCATTTATTCTTCCTAACAACTTGGAAAAGGAAATAACTTCTTGTGGTTCAGTCCACCCTGGGCTCCTGCATTATTAACTTTCTAGTGGTGCTCCTGTGCTTTCACTTTTGCCCTTCTTAGGGTAAGTCTGAAGCTAAAACTGCCTTTTAAAATTGTAAATCAAAACTCATTATTTCCCTGCTTAAAAGGCCACATTGACTTTCCTTTGCACTTGGAATAAAGTCCAGATTCTTTACTGTGACCTACAAGCCTGCTCAGTTTGGCTCTGACCTCATCTCAGCCCCTCTCCCTCTTGCTCACTGTGCTGCAAGCACAGTCATCTTTCCTTTCTTGAACACCTCAAGTTCATTCTCACCTCAGGACATTTGCACCTGCCATTTTCTCTGCCTGGAGCCTTCTACCCCCAATTCTTTCTTTGGCTGATTCTTTGTTGTTGTTCATTTTTTAGCACAAATGCAATTTTCTCAGTGAAAACTCCTCTGATCATAGACTTCACAGTCAGGCCCCATTCTCCAATACACTGCCATACTTTTCTTCATAGCACCTCTCACTATCTGAAATGATGCTGTTCGTTCATTTCTTCACCTGACATTGCCTGACTCTCCACTTTTGCAAATAATTTTTATGATGGCAAGAACGCTGTCTGTCTTGTTCACTACTGTATCCCTGAAGCCTAGTTCAGTGTTGAATGGGTGAATGAATAAGCATTTTTACAGATGAGGAAACCGAACAACTGTAATAGTCACAGTAACAGCAGCTAAAACGACTGTTTATTAAGTGACTTCAAACTGCCAAGCACTAAGCAAGGAACTTTAAAAACATTATTTCACTTTTTTATTTTATCTTCAAAGCAACCTCTGAGATAGATATAGTTTGCTCTGCTTCACAGAGAAAGATGCCGAAGCACATAGCTGTAACATGGTCAAGTTCATTCCACAACAGGTGGCGTGAGAGAACAGGGCCACATCGGAACTCAGTCAATAAAGGAGGTTTTCAATAGAAAGGGAGGCAAAATTCCACTTTTGGTATGCTAGCACATAGAAATGCTAAATCTCGGTGTTTTACGAAAAGAAACCAAAGATGCTCCAAAGGCATGTTGGTAGAGGCTTGAGCAGGGGAGCAGGGGAGCAGGATCCAGTATATGAAGCCTGACCTGATCTGTGTTGATGGTAGATGGACAAGTGCAGGACCATGGTGAAACAAGGTCCTGCCACATGTGTGGGCAGCTGAGAGCAATGGAAATCTATTCACTGCTTTATCAAGGGCCAGCGCCATCTCTTCTTGATTAGCAATGCAATGTGTTCGGACTTGCCTAGGATGACTATTTCAAAAGTTCTTAACAGAAAATTCCCAGACATTACAGTTCTCTTTCTCCAGGAAAGTGGGACTATTTCAAAGTTTCCAGAAAAAAGAAATATTGGTGTTGACCTGTTAGGCCTGGCGTGGCCTAGCATACTCAGCACGTTGTCTTCTGCCACATCTTTAGGTAACCTGAACCTCACTCTCAACTGCAGGATCTAATCCCACACTGACTTTTGGCCTCAGACTGACCTGGGCCTGAATCTGTCTGGAAAGTTCTGTACTTGTCCTTGGTTGGCTTCAGGGTCACTCTGGTGACTCTTCTGAAGATACAGATCTTCTTGTTGGAGGTTGTTAGGAAGTTCGACTACTGTATTGCAGAAAAACACATTGGGAAGATACACGTGCTGGGTATAGAACAGGTAGAAGGGGGAAGAACAGGTGGGAGCTGACCATTTTCATGAAAAATGTTTAGGCTTTCATTGTGCCTTTTAAAATTGTCAGTATGTTACCCTGCCTTTTAAGTGAAAGAGGGTAAGTGGAATCGTACAACCTAGGAATTGCATAGTGGCCTAAAGCAGAGAAATTACTTACCAAGAATATGAAGGAGCCAAGGGTGCTGGTGGGACAGCAGGAACCTCGAGTTCTATTCTGGGCTTGTCCAGGAATGCAAAAATTGGTGCAGCAATCAACTTGAGAGACCATGTGGTGACTTGTTATGTCATTAAAATAGCTGAAATAACCACATCATACTAAATCTAGTCCAACATTTTAGTTACTTTGACATGAACTGTGACTTAGAAAAGTGAAACCTTCTCTCCAGAATGGCCATCACTTTGTGGGTGACAGGGATAATTTATACATCATCTCAACTGTTACAATATTCCTACAAGGTCAGTATTTTTATTTCCAATTAAAGATGTGGGCATCGAGACTTGGCCAAAGTCACATGGTTAGTTAAGGGCAGACTTGGGTTAAATGCAAGTTTGTCCAACTGAATATAAGCAGAGCTTGTATTCTCTAGCGCTTAGACTCCAAAACTTTCCTCTTTGAACCTTCTCTGTAATCCAACTTTTTTTTTCCTTCAGTGCTTTTACATAATTTAAATTATTCATTATTAATTGATTATATCTTCCTATGGGTTGTCTTATCTATACCAATGTTTTTCAACGTAGGTACTATTGACATTTTTGGACCGAACAATTCTTTGTTTAAGGGGGATGTTTTTTGCATTGTAGGATGTTTACTAACTAGTAACCTACTACCTACTAGAGAAAAGTAGCTGTGATATCCCAGTCATGAAAATAACAATTGTCTTCAGACATTGTTGAATGTCCCCTTGGAGGCAAAAATCTCCATGAGTTGGGAACTATTGATCTACACAATCAAGCTGTAAGGTTCTTGAAGGTCAAAATCTCTGTGTGTATCTCAGAAAACCTGTGAATGCCTATGTTATTCGGGTCATTCAGTAAACACCAGTAAACACCACTATGGGGTCAAACACCATTGGAGTTATTCTGTAAACACCAAAACATGCATTTTGATTGGAAGTTTCCTAGCTCCATTACTAAATGACTGTAGGAGTGGGAGAAAATTGTTTAACATGATAAATCTCTGTTTTCTTGTCTGTAAACCAGGATAATAAACAGGTTCAAGCTCACTGTTTTTAGAGCTAAATGTATAAAAAGTACTTAGTGTAGTACCTGGACCTTGGTAGGCACTCAAGCAATAGAGATTTTTTTTATTTTATAAATTAATATTCAGTTTCTAGCGCAGTGCCTGGCATATAAGTGTTTAAAATATTTAGCAAATGAATGAAATGTTTACTTTTCATATAGGCATAGCTGCCTTTAAGAGTTTATAAAACACAAAGAATTAGAGAAATATGTTGCCCTCTTGCTAACAGTGCTGTTCATTCATTCAGGAAAACCTAGTGTCACAGTAGTACTTTAATTTTATATCAAGTATGCCTATGTTGGCTTCTGTGATCCAATAAAGAGTTTTAAGTATGGTAGCAAATGCCTAATTTATTGAGGTTCATGTGAAGAGAACACACAAAGATTGATTAGATGCCTCCATCTCCAAGACTGCCAGGGCTGCTTATTGGGAAGTTGATTACACAAGTTCTATCTGCAATCAGGGGCTGTGATTTTGGTTTTTAAGAGAGTAAAGTGTTCCTAAAACAGGACCAAAATGACCCTAAGAGAACTGAAAACTTCACACAACCTTCTGGTTGCTTTGCTTCTCTGCAAACAAATATTTAAAAAAGGTTGACCAGCATGGTTAACATAGGCTGATTGAGTTATCACCAATAGTACTAATTGTTTAGATATGGCTTAAATTCCCTTGCTGGGGCATTAGACCTATTAAAAATGTAACTTGATTCACTTATGAATCAAAGATGGACTTTTGGCCGGGCGCAGTGGCTCACGCCTGTAATCCTAGCACTCTGGGAAACCGAGGCTGGAGGATGGCTTGAGCTCAGGAGTTCGAGACCAGCCTGAGCAAGAGCGAGACCCCGTCTCTACTATAAATAGAAAGAAATTAGCCAAACAACTAAAAAATAGAAAAAATTAGCCAGGCACAGTGGCACATGCCTGTAGTCCCAGCTACCTGGGAGGCTGAGGCAGGAGAATCACTTGAGCCCGGGAGTTTGAGGTTGCTGTGAGCTAGGCTGACGCCACGGCACTCTAGCCCAGGCAAGAAAGTGAGACTCTGTCTCAAAAAAAAAAAAACAAAACAAAAAACAAAGATGGACTTTTATATTCTCATATGAAAATTACATCAATTAGGGTGTCTGGAACAATATGAATTCAGGATGTAAGTGAATGAAGTGAGGAATCAGGATGCTTAGGTTACAGATCATAATGGAATAGAGTTGAGGCTTTGGGATTATACAAACCTGGTTTAAATGCGGGCTCTTGCATGTGTTACTTCTAGCACCTTGGCCAATTTATTTAATCTGAGGGGTATGTGTGTGTTAATAATAATACTACCTAATTCATGGGGCTGTTGGGAAAATCAGTGTAAAGTAGGTAAACTGCTCAATGTGGTACCTGATATATATACTTAGTACTCAGTAAATGGTAACGATTCTTTTTTGGATGTTCCATAAACATCAGGCAGATATCTTCATTATTCTGGACCTGTTTGTGCTGTTGACACATGAGGGAGTTGGATTTGATTAATAGTTAAATCTTTTCCAAAGAGCCTTAGCATTTTGCTAGGTGATGGTAAGAATAATTAAGACATAGAGTGCTATCTATACTACCACCCCTGGCGTAGATAGTGTGTGGGGGTGGTGAGGAAGAAATGGGATTTCTAATCTAACCTCTTGATTTGGCGAGAGAACCCATGCATTGGGGTTTTTCCATGTATTTGAATAAAGGGTGTTACTGCTAATAAACACAGATTAAAGTCACAGGATTATATGATTTTTTTGTATTTTCCTTAGTTCTAAAGTTATAATGAACACACACATATATCCTATATATAGAGAGAGAGAGGGAGAGAGGGAGAGAGAATGAGAGCGTGTGTGTGCTAATATTTACTGAATGCTTTCTATATGCCACACATTGTGCTAGGAACTCTCTATGGGATATCTCATTTAATATGCACAAAAACCCAGTGACATAGGTACTGTTATTAGCCCCATTTTACAACTGGGCTGAGGCTTAGCAAAGTTAGTACTAAACATTGCCCAATGCCACATAGCTAATAAAGAATTTCCACCCTTGACAGATGTCAGAGCCTGTACTTTTCTCTCCTCTTTTAACTAATTATCTGTTAATCTACTTGTAATATTGCCTCTGAATTCTGAGTGGATTCAGTGATTTCAAATAAATAAATAGAATTTTATCTATTCTAATCCTCATCCTTAGCCATCCTGTCTATTTTGGTACAATACTGAAATTCATAACTGCTTGTGCTGGTTAAGGTTGAATGGAATTGGTTTCATATTAGCTATGTTATATGTGTTTATCCCAGTTTTCCAGCATGATCCAGTCACTTAGCAAATAGTCACGGAAGAACTATTATCAGTCAGGCACTGGGCTAGATAGTGAAAGCATGCTGGTATGGAAACCATATGCTAGTTACAAAGTAATGTTTTCAAACTTTTTAAAAAAGGTGATGGGACTCTAAAACAATAATAAATTCTTACATAGGACCCAAAATATAAAGTCAATGAATGTGGAGTGCAGTGTAGTTGAAGCAAGGTCAGGGGTCCAGAGTCCTGCTCTCAAGGCCTTGCTCTTGTCTAGTTATAGCCTTGAGAGCATCTTCGTGGAATCCTAGGATGATGTGGAACAAAGTTTGAAAACCACAGATGTACAGCAAAGGTTGGGCTTGCCATACGTGGGTATTTACTGTCACTGGACACTTCCTGTGGCTCCTGTCACCACTATCTCCTGGATCTCTTCATACATATCTGGTGACCAGGGATATGCAGATGATAGTAATATGTAGTTTTGACCCCTGATGGTTTTGCTATTTATTTATTTTTTAACCAATGAACAATAATCACCTCAATAATTATACCTGTGTCCCAGTGAAAGTTATTCTTCAAAATCTTGAACTGCATGCAGTCAATTTTGCTGCTGTTTTTCAAGATGTTTATGGAATTACCTTTGAAACTGTTTTCTAAGATTGCCGCCTTTTTATTTTATATTCACATCTTAAAAACATTTTCTTAGTGCTGGATATTTGCCACATCAGGTCCATGCCAACATCAGTATTCTTTAAAGAAACAAAATTGCATGGCAGTGTTTTCTTTTTTATTTTTGATGAATGTCACCAAGATTAATGTTTCATTCATTAACATTTGTATATGTACATTACACATATAAATTACATACTAGACCTCTTTCTGAGTACAGTATTTGTCAGGGATTACTCATAGCAGCCCTGTATGGTGAGTACTAACATATTTTCATCTGACAAATTTTTCTAATGCACAGAAAAGTTAGGTAACAGGCTGAAAGTTATAGGCTGGTAATTGAAAGCATCAGAATGTGACTGAAGGAAGGATCACCCTCTTCCACTCTGGGGTCTCTGCAATAGCCAAGAAGTGTCCAAACCACATCTGCATCTTTTGGTCCTTGAATGCATCCTAAGTCACCAGATGAAGCAAAGTTGATTCAAAAGTAATGGGACAATTGATAAACATTATTAAGTTGATTCCTCCAATGTATTTCCTAGAAATGAAGTGATGGGATTCCCTACTAGAGTCCCCAAGAGCAAATACCAGTGAGATAATTGAATATAACTACAATGCCAAAAAAGGAAGCAAACTGACCCTCCCTGACCCTATTATGAACAATTTTAACCCTTCTCAACTTGTAGTGTTTCAGATCTCTCTTCCCTGATTTTTTTTCTTTTTAGTACTTAGTGCTTGCTAATATACTATATATTGCTAATATACTATATAGTTTACTTTTTTGCATCTTGTTTATTGACTGTGACCTACAGTAGATATGAACTCTTTGAGGCAGGCAGTTTTGTCTGTTTCGATCCCCATTATATCTTTGGTGCCCAGAAGAGTGCCTGGCACATAGTAGTTTCTCAGTAAATATTTGCTGAAAGAATGAGTGAGTGAATCACAATGACTCCATATGGGACTCAGGCACAGTGTTTTTAACTTTAGCCTCACCTCTCTCGCCCACAGACGTGCCCAGAGCATGACGAGAGGCAACACCTAGAAGGGAGAAGACAGGGAGTCAGCATCCCAGGATTCGCTTCTGCCCCTGTGTGACCTGGGTGGGCCTCTTTGTCCCCCGGCCTCAGTTTCCCCAACTGTGAGGTAAAAATAATTAATAGCTGATTGTTATGGAAATTAAGTTATTAAAAACCCTGGCCAAAAGGATGTGCTTAATTAATATAAGCTGGATCAGAAGCAAAACTCTTATTAGAGTATTAAAAGCTTCTCTCTTTTAGAAAACATTGATTTTAGGGAGGGATAAAAGCTAAAAGGCAGTGTGACATTTTTATGCTCCTGAGGGGGCCCTAAAACATTTTAGCAATTTCCCTTCTGGCAAATGCCAGAATAAAAACCGGCTGCTTGGCACACCCACCTGCCCCTTTTCCTCAGGCTCGCAGCAGCCTGCAGTGCCCCAGGGGAATCAGGGCAGTTTCACAGACGCTTGGGGACTGCAGGTGCCTTGTGAGGGCTTCCACAATCTGCGGAGGTCACAGGGACATGTAGCCGAATGTCAGGGGACCTGAGTCATACCGCAGATTGAGCTAGCTGTGGGTGGGTTGTGAGAAACCTTTCTTTAGCGAGTGCAGATTAGTGCTGCATATAACAGCAGATTTTTATGCCTCCTGTACATGCAATGCTAGTATTAAAAAGGAAAACCCAAATGAAATCAATCAGGATGCTGATGATATTCAGGGTATGAAATATAATGGTTCATAATGCCCCTTGTTTTCAAATGAATCTTTACATTTCATTCCTTTGTGTAACGCCCATGATTAGCTATGAATTATTGAGGATAACTAAGGAATACTGTTCTTGGTGGAGAACTCTATGAACCAAAAACGACAGTGGTGGGGAGTGATCAGGGCTGAGACGAAGTCGAGGAAGTGGTTTAGTTTGTGTGTGGGTGTATCGTCAGTTGTGAGACTTTCCAATGACAAGACGAATGACGTGAATCCGTTAACCCCCATAGGTCTGGATAAATAGAATAAACTACATTTCCTTGGGTTCTAGGGGAATATATGGCTCTAAACTGTTGTCTTTCAAGACTGACAACATCACTTTGGGGAAGAGCTTTCAAAGAATTACAGTGACAGCGGCAGGACTGACATAAGTAAGAACCATGAAAAGTGTGTCCACTTTTAAAGGGAGCGCCTACAAAGCCATTTAAACATACACTTAGCAGCATGTCTTCAAAATGCCTTTATATAAGTGTGAAATAAAATAGAGCCAGAGAGTGAAAGTGCAGATAAGCCAAGATGGTTTTCCAGAGATTGTTTAGCCCCATAGCTATTCTCTTGGAAATGTCATGAGAAAAATAGCTGAATAAGGAAGGCAGAGCACTGCATGTTGTTTTGAAACTGTGTACAATTCTAGTCCTCTACAGAAAGGCTGTAGGTTGATGACCATCTCTTGATTGTGGGAGTGGGCCAGGAGAAGGTGGAGGAACAGGTAAGAAGGACGAGGATTGCACTAGAAATCACAAATGCTGGGTCCCACCTACTCTTGTCCCCGTGTGACCTTGATCAAGTTTCTTAATGGCTCTGAACTTCACTTTTGTCTTCTCTAAAACGCCTAGTCCACATATCACAGAAGCCCTTTGTGAAATTCAAATAAGTTACTGTCTATAAAGATGCGGAGAGGTTGTAAAGTGAGATACAAACACAGGGGATGTCATCTGTGAGAGAATTGTGGCTCCTACCTGCTTCTGGGCATAGGACTGAGTCTGTGGCATAGGGACCAGACAAAGGGCAGAGTGGTTTTATTCTCAACAGGCCCAAAACCTCCACCAGAGATTGCTGAACCATGCCTATATGCCATGTGTTCATTGCCTGAGCTCATTAAGTGTCTCAATAAAACGAAATATTTGCTTATTTTCTGATATAAAAACATTAATAGAAGTACTTTTTGAATGGATATGAAAGAAGATGTTGTTTAGTTGTATGAAAATATGAGATAAAACCAAAGCAAAAGGAAGGGGATGATAAATTTTGGAGAAATTTTGGGTTTCCTCATGTAGGAGAAAAGGGGAACACAATAGATTGGAGCTACTCCAGTGTAAGTTATTGTCAATGTTCTACATCTGTAGTTGGTTGTTGTGATCAAGGGAATTCATCATTTGAATAAACCAACAATAAAATAAGATGAATGAAGATGAAATAGAGCCACACATGAAGTAAGGATGATGGCATGGTATGAACTGAGGATTAAGATTAATCCAATTCTCTATACCTGATTATTATAAAAATAAATGAAGAAGCAAAGATATGAACAGGGAATAACCAATGGAATGAATGAGTGAATGAGTGAATAAATGAGTGAGTAAATAGTATAACTCCTTTAGCACAATAGGTTTTTGTTCTGATGTTGGATCTGATGACCAGAATCTTTCCCAGTGTAGTTTATTTGGGACATGTAGAATCTAATTTATGGAGATACTGGAATTAAAAAGAATGTTGCTATTAAATAAGCGAGTGGTTTCAACTATTCTGAAAATGTGCTTGTCGGTATTGAAATGCTGTCCAATCCTTGGCTTACCTCTCAGAGTCACAGAACTGCAGCTGCTAAGAGCAATGAATGATGGCAGTGAACCACTGTGCCATTTGAAAATGTAAATGTTAGCTGCATTTCCATTTTTTTTTTTACAGTATTAGTTTCTTAATGCAATAGGCATTTATTTAGCTCTGAAAAGGAGACAGACACTGTTTTGTCTTATAAAGCTGATTTTACCCTTAGGAACTCACAGTCTTGTTGGGGTGACACGTACATAGGCAGTTCATACCTGCTAGGAAGGGAAGCATCATAAATCAGGTAAAGGTGTGTGATGAATGTCTGGAGAAAAGATGAGGAAGAGGGACTAGAGAAGTTTTCAAGGAGAATATGGAAGTAATGTGGAGGACGAATAAATTTTCTGGGGATTTAATTCAGCTATTTTCATTTTCATGACTTATGTTAATGCCTGAGCATTAGGTCTTTCAAATAAGGTTTGCGTTAGGAAGGTGGGGGAGTTTTAGGGAACTAGAAAAATCTGGTTGGTCCCCAATTCTCTGATTAAAGAGGAGAATCATGACTGTTAAGAAATAGTTCTCTGTTACTATAAATTTGCACTGATTAATTTCTGCTTTTGATGTAGATGATTTTTTTTCCTTTTAAATGCAATCTTAGGACCAAATAGATTGTGAAACTGAGATTGGCCCATGATTCTTTTCAAACTCTCAAGAAACTGAATCAACTTTGCATGAATTTTAAAAGATATTTTCAAGTAAAACTGTGAAGAACTTGGGTGAATTTTCTAATTTTAATATTTTGACACATAACACAAGCAAATAAAGGTCTCATTTTCATATACACAGAGTCTCTCTATATAGAAGTCTACTTGTCTGTATATAGACACACATATGTGTATATCTATAAACGTAGGTGTAATAACTGAAACTCTATTCTGGCAAGTGGTAGCATGCATAATATACTATAAGAGCAGTATTTCAATGCCAGTTAATGTTTATTCTTGGACAAATCTATACAAAAGCAGCCAGTTACCTTTTTGGGTTAAAAAACATTGAAATGTTTAGGATGATTGAAACAGTGATGCTTCAGAAAGGAAAGAACCCTAAGAATAAATATATAAATGATGAAAGTAGTCACTTTAGTTCTATAGTTTATAGTTTGAAATACCTAGCAGGTTATAGTTTACTCACTTTGGGAAAAGTTTGGTAGGAGGCTGGCAGTTATCTGATGGAATAGCTTTTGTGACCTCTCTACAAAGCGAAGAAACTTCCATTTGATATATTGCTCATTTCTTTGTTGATTTTACCAAAGCTGTTATTTATCTAATCTTCACAGAATAGTTTCCATTTAAACACACATACACACACACACACACACACACACACAAAATTGGAGGATTTTATTCACCATTTAATCTTTCTTTCTTTCTTTCTTCCTTATTTGTAAATGTAACCATATTTAAAAATCGTCATAAGTCACCTCCATCAACTCTTTTTGACAAAATCTCTTCTTTAGTCTGGAAGATTTCTAATGAAGCAGGCATGATTAAAAGTATCAATCATGACAAAAATAAGAGCTAGCATAATTCTGTTAATGCTTTTGGTGATAAGTGGTAGTTTTTATTTTGACTTCTTTATGATGGCTATTAAGTAATATGAGTAAATTGCAATCAACATGGTACTTTGGTAAGTCTGAAGTAAGTTGTTTATCCACATGGGAAGAAATCACTGTTTTTTGAGAATTAAAGAGCCAATAACTCAGGGATACCTTATTGATATTTGTGGAGGGGGAAGACTATTCTAGAAAATTAGGTCTGTGATGAGTTCCTGACTAAGCAAAATTTAGGGATTAGCTATCCTCAGGGCCCCACTTTGGTCTAGATCCTTGCCCAGCCTTGGAGTTATTTGGTCAGGGGCTATGGTCAGACCAGCAGTAGAACGGAGTCTGGGAGATGGGCACTTGCTTGTCCATTGTGCTGAAGTGACCACTTCTCCTGCACCATGCCTTCCCTGGCCCCTGAACCTATGAGGAGGACCTTCTCTTCATATGAGTGAGTTCCTGCTCCTCACAGATGCTCTGCATGCTGTACTTTGTCTAAAGAACCGATATGAAGAAAAATACTTAGGATGAATGTTTTCCCACAAATTTATAGTGCAGTTTTAAAATCCTCTGAATGATAAGGATCTTGCAGGAGGGAATTACTTATCTGCAGAGCGAAACCAGTAGGTAATGGTGCAGCTTCATTATGAAAAACAAACTATATTCTCAGTCAAGGGACACTGAGAGAACATGGTGGTTCCACTATCACTCCTGGATTAGAATGTGTAAGCCTAGAATTGTGGTAAAGACAGAAGCTGATCTGAGCACAAACAAGGCTCACCACAACTTGAAGCTTGCTGATGATAGCTTCATTTAGATTTCAAAGCCAGAGATGAGTTCTAGCCACAGCTGCCTGGCTTTGCTCCTGAGTTCCATGGAGTGAAAATAGCTCAAACAACACTCTCACCAGTGGGCAAATGGCTCAGGATGAGGAAGGAAGTTTGGCAGTGATGAAATGTGCAGGGTGGAAGTAGTGAAGAAAGAGGACCACCACGTGGATCTGTGGGAGAGTGAAAGAAAGATGAAGAAATGGGGGACAAGTCATTCATTTTCTCATCCAGCAGGCATGCATTAAGCTATTCCTAAGGCATCAGACTCCAGTTAAGTGCCAGAGGTTAAGAGGTAAATGACATGGAGCTAGCCCTTTTGGAGATCAGCCTGGGCGTGTTAGTTGTAGATTGATGCGGTTGAGGGGAGACTGACAATATCCAAGATGACAATATAATGTGGATAGGGGCCATGATACAGCTTTTCAAGGTGGTATGGAAAGCAGTGGTCAGTGGGATGATGGAAGCTGGTTTCCAAAAAGGATGATGTCTAAGTTAACTTCAGCTGAAATAAGATGGAGGGTGATGATGGTCGAATATAGGGGAAGGAAGAACCAGGAAGAGCCTTTCAGAAGAACCGTCACAAAAAATCAGGGAGGCTTATATAGAAGAGAAATGTGTGGTGGAAAAAAGGAAATGTTCAAGGCACATAGCCTGAGAGGGGGACACCAAATGGGAACATTTGGAGGGCAAGATTCAGAAAAGAGGGAACAGTATAGATGTACTGTAATTACAGAGTTGGACTCCTAAATACATAGCTAATAAATAGTTCTGGGAATTGATTCCTAAAAGAATGTCTAGAGCTTTGATTCTAAACATCGGCTGCATACTGGGATTTCCTGAAGAGCTTCAAAAAGCACGGAGACAAGTAACCTTCTGTCCCAGATATCCTAATCCAGGTGCCCTGGGATGCAGTCTTTTTTAACAGCTCCCCATGTAATTCTACACTATAGCCATGGTTAAGAATAAGAATTAATTTTGTGCCTTGGTTTTGGCATAAATAAAATGAGGAAAATATTACCTAACTCAAAATAAAGAAAAGAATAATCTTTAAAACAATCAAGAGAGTTGATTGGTGTGGAGCAGTAGTTCTCAACTTCGGGTGATTTTGCCCCCAAGGAGACCTTTGGCAATGACATTTTTGATTGTCACGAATGAAGGGGAGGTGCTATTGGCATCTAGTGGGCAGAGGGCAGGGAGGCTGCTAAACATCCTCCAAAGCACAGGACAGAGAACAGCACCCCCCCTGAACAAAGGATCATCTGGCTCCAAATGTCAGTAGTGCCCAGGTTGAGAAACCCTTGGGTAGCAGGTAAATCCAAGGCTCTGGAGCTAGATTTCCTGGGTTCCAATCCTAGGTCCACCACTGAGCAGCTACGTAACCTTGGGTGAGTTACTACTCAACTTCTTTGTGTCTTAGTTTTGTGTTAAGTTAAATGAGGAAAGTAACAGTATCTATTAATAACTCATGGAGCTTTAATGTTGAATACATGTGAAGATAGAGCAATCCCTGGCAAGTCCTTTTCTCTTATTTAGGGGTAAAAGAATGACTACCCTGTAAACCACAAGCTAAAGTTTTGGAATTTCCCTTGGCTAGATCTTCAGGTTTAGGATTCTTTAAAGTGAGGATCAAATAGAAATAATAATAGCCATGAATTATTGAGAGTTTACTACATGTCAGGTAATATGTTAAACATTTTATATATATGATTTTACAATTCTGTTTAGTCTTTACAATAACTCATATGATGTAGGTATTACTAATCCCATTTTACAGAAACAAAATTGAGGCTTAAAAAGTTGAAGATCTTTCCCAAGTTCACACAGAAAATAAAGAAGACAGGGTCTGTCTGATTGCAAAGCCTATGCACTTAACACAATGTTATTCAGAAGGCCAAAAGTGTGGTCATAAAGAAGACACTAGACAAGAAGTGATCTGTATACTAGGCCTTTTGACTCCTTCCTGCCTGGGTTTTCACTTTCTGGTCTAGCTCCAACAGCTTTCTTCCCCACCCCTGCAATCTGGAGTTGCCATGGAAACTTTCACCACAGTGTTAATCATTTGGGGCAGTGGTCTCCAAACTCTATTCATCATATACTCCTCAGTGACAAATTTTTGATTAGGCACTCTAATATATGGGCATTTATTTAAATATTATATCCACATTCCACTCTATTGCCTATTTTTACATATATATGTGTGTGTATATATAAATTCTTTAAAACATAAGTAAAAGCTAAAACTTTTTTAAAAGGATAAGATAAATAAAACATAAAATTTCTAGTGTTTTCTTACTACATTATCCCCTGGGGTAAGTGGATCTATTTTGGAGATCATTGCTCCAGCTCCAGAGGGTTCCTACTGCTTTTCTAATGGATACCAAGGGCTCCTTTCCCTTATATTTCAATAGAGATAAGGTTACCTTTATTTTCAAAGTAATATCACCTTGGAAACTAAGTGAGAAGGACAAAAATATATAAAACCATTTAATCTCTTCACCTGATTTAACCAAAGCCCAGCCACAGCTAGTGTGGCTGGGGCAATTTACAGGACTCCAGTACCCTATTCCTTTTCTGCATCTCAGACCCTTTGATACATAAGGTGGGACTCAGGAAAAAACACAGATGGTTCACCAGCAGTGTCTGCCTAGGGTACACTTACATTAAGATAACAGTTGTGTGTTTTTGTAAATGTTTGGGGGTCTATACATCTTTACTTTTTTTTGTTGTTGTTGTTCTTGGTTTCCTAAGATCCCTTTTTGAAATATTCTACTACAGCCTTCATCAAATGACTAGGAAAGGAGGATTTCTTATGTCCTCATTTGCTGGGAATGAACAGAAGGTCAAAGGCATCAGCTGTGCTGGCAGCTGCAGCCATTTTGGTTCAGGATCCCAGGAACTGGTGGAGTTGGGGCCAAACCAAACAAGAAAAAGCAGGAAAAGCGAAGCAAGTGGAAGTGGCAACAGGGCTTTCTGTCACAAGATTGCACTGCCTTGTCAGAAATCCGGATTCATCCTTGTTCCTCTAGTTGCATTTGGAACTTTCAAGTATTATGCCCTGTAATTCCTTAAAGCAGCACAATGGAAGAATAGAAATTTGGATTTCACTTCCAAGAAAGCAGTTTTGTTGTTGTTGATATTGTAATTGAAGAAATTTACTCGATACTTTTGCATTCTTGGGAAGTTAAGAATCTATAAACAAAGCTGAGGATTAGAACATTCTAAAGCCGTGGTTATTAAACAGAACCGTACAAAGATATTTATGCAATCAAACAAGCAGTTAGAGGGAACAAAATGATTAGATCTCTCCATGTGTAGTCATTTTTTATATCTAAGGATGAAGAAGCAGATGGTCTTGTTATCAGTTTGCATATTTGTCTGAAAAAAGCAAACAGCACAGGTGTAAGACCCACATTCCACGCCACATGGCACATGTATAAGAGTTTGTGATAGTAGATGCTACTTATAGAGCCTGATACCATTTCATTATATCCCAGGTGCTCTGAATCTTCGAGCAAAAACCACTCTATTTCTAGTAACCACACTCCAAATCTACTTGTCCAAGACCTTGTTGATGTTGGACTTGGAAGGTGTCCTCTAATGATTCTTTATCTTTATTTATTCAGAAATAATTAAATATGCCATTGCCGGGCACCATGCAAGGCCCCTGCTCAGTGAAAAATTTTTGATCATGTACCCTGATTGGGCATACTTGGGAAGAATTCTTCACCTTTGACTCCAAGGTGAAGACCTATAATGATATCAGTAATTCTTACCTCATAGTTTTTTTGAGTATTGAATATTGATAACTGTGAAGTTCCAGCCCTACCATCCTGACATCCAAGGAAAGCAGTCACAGAATTCATGCCTCAGATGGGTTTACTTTTAGCCCATTGAGCACACACACAAAGTTTGGCAAAATGTATAAATCAATTAGCTTATTCCTTTGATTCTAGTCATAAATTTCAACTTACTAGTGTCTACATGGGAGATGGAATTTCAGAAATGGTCTCACTGCCCTGCCCCATTGGATACTTCTCTGCCTTCTTGCAGTAGCACTAGCTCTTATTTTCAACTTTATGGTGCCTGTGTGGCCATTCTCTGATCTTAGCACCTGACCTCTTCCTCTTTGGATCTCCCATCTGTTTTTCTCCTTCCCTGCAGCTACTTGGTCTTTTTGTCTCCTTCAGCTCCCCATGCCCAAGGGTCTGCCTCTTGTGCTGGCCTGCAGCCCTCAGCTCTGTCTGGTCCCTGCTGGGTGGCACCAGGGCATCTTTCCTGGAGGGAGGAGGAGGGGCAAGGGAAGAGAGGCCTCCACGTTGGTCTGCCCACATGATAATCACACTGGCTGGATTATGAACTCATGGACCTTTATTGCCTTTCATGCCAAGGGACTGTTAATCTCTTTCAATTGTTCTATTTGATGCTGAATCTCATAAGGAAGAAAATGGAAGAAAAAAATCTGATCCCAAAAGTTGTGTGGTTACCTCAACACCAGGGATTTAATGAATGCTTAATTAAATTATGGTTGTTGCTATTTATATTAGTTCACAAAGGCTTCTCTAACAAAGTGACACAGTTTGGGTAGGCTTAAACATGGAAATTTTTTTTCTCGTGGTTCTAGAGGCTAGAAGTCTGAGATCAAGGTGTCTGTGGGGTTGGTTTCTTCTGAGGCCTCTCTCCTTGGTTAGTAGATGGCCGTGTCTTAAGGTGGTCTTCCCTCTGTGTCTGTCTGTGTCCAAATTTCCTCTTCTTATAAGAGTTCGAGTCATATTGGATTAGGGCCCACCCAAATTACCTCATTTTAATTTAATTACCTCTTTAAAGATCCTATCTCCAAATACAATCACATTCTAAGGCACTAAGGCTTAGGATTTTAACATATAAATTTTGGAGGTACATAATTCAGTCCATATGTTACTTTTGTGACAGTCCCCCCTCTTCAAAAGGTCATATTCTAGATGATGAGGCATACATAGAAGCAGATAATTCAACTTCAGGTAACAAGTGTATTTACTCTGCTAGTGGATATGCCACTTTCATTCACTGCATACAAGCTGCTCTTATCTGTCTCAGACATGAGGCCCAGGTCAAGAAGGACACATGGATTGGAGTTGAGAGCAGCTGCCTTAGCAAGTGTCTGGCCTGGCTGAGCAATATAAACTCATTGGAAATCCTGTCTTTTAAAGATGTAGAGGTTACTGGTGAAGCAGTTGAAATGGTTTAAGAAGCTTTTGCGTTAGATGAGGAAGTTCAATTTGATCAGCTCTTTTCAGGGTCTGGCTCTAGCGTTTAGCACAGCACTTGTTGCTCACACAGTAGACTAGGGAATGTTGATGGCTGCCCGTATCCTAGAGAAGTACCTGGAATTCAATACTGCAAAGCTGTGTGGCATGTGTTTGTTTCTCAAAAGATTCTTAGCTTTATTTTTCAACTTTTTAGAATACGATTATGTATATCTGCGAAAATTTTTGGCTGTATCTACAGCTTCTTTGGTGGGGCCAAGTAAGCATATAAACCTTGATAATTACATGTGTACATCTGCAAAATGGTCTGTGGTTTCTTATATACCATGTGTGAATGCTTTCAGAAGAACATTTTATAAGAAAACTACTCATAATTACAACTCAAACTCAGGTGTCAGCAGCACAATGTTACCTGAGATTTGAGAAAAATGCCTACCTATGGATTCATTGGAAGGCAGGTTTACAAAATGACTGCCCATAAGCCAAATTCAGCTTGCTGATGTATTTTACTTGGCAAATAAAATTGTGTGTGTGTGTGTGTGTGTGTGTGTGTGTGTTATGTTTTGAGTGTTTGTAGATAGAGCAGATATTCTCTAGTTTTCTACAATCTTTATCACTCACTGGTATATTATTCCTGCTTGATTCACATGTTTACATTACTTAACTGGCCTGTGAGTCTTCAACTTTGTCAGCTTTAATAACAAGGAAGGAAAAACGAAAAGAAGATGAAAAAGCAGTAGGAACAAGAAGAGAGAGTAAAAGGAGGGGCTAGAACTGCATACAGAAGATTATATAATGCAAAATCCTGGCTGCACCAAGCTCCCAGGCCTGGCCTAGAGCAGGGGTCCACCAAGAACAGCATGGAGATGTGAGTGGAAGAATGGGAGGGAATAAGAAGGCTAAAATTACTGGTATCTATTAGGTATTACGTGCCAGGCATTTCACTCACATCATCCCATTTAATAAGCATAAAAATCTCCCACCAAGCAGGTATTCTTATGCCATTTGTGGTTTAGAAAAGAGAAGTTGGAAGGTTAAGTAATCTGTAATCTTCAGCCTGGAACGACTTCGTGTTGTGTATGTCGAGAAACTCTCACTTACAAGGAGTCCTAGCAAGAGAGGGGCTCTGGCGCTCCAGAGCTGAAGCTTTCCCCCTTTACCACTGTACCAGTTTTAACAATGTCACGATGTTTTTTTTTTTTAAATTAAGTCTAATTCTGGAGAACATAAAAATGTTTTTTGGTCATATTCTTTTAAATCTAAAATTAAAGCAGCTATATCATATACCTTAGAAGAAAATGTATATTATTACAGATTAAAATACCTATTTTACTGAATAAAGAATTGTCAATGAGGAAATTGGAATTATTTTTAGCCACTGAGAATATTAACCTCTCAGATGTAGAAATACAGGCCAAAGCACAGATCTAGGTGGGTTTGAGTGAGGATTATTCAATATACACAACCCGAAGCCATTTCAGGCTGAAGATTATAGGTGGGATCAATAGTATATCCCAAATTTTTATATCCTAAAAACAAAGTAGTTCAAGATGCAGCAGCAGAAGAGACATATCACTGTTTGGGTTGCAGGAATATCTTCTCAGTAAAGCTACTGAGCAGCTATTTAGAGTAGAAGAAAGTGGTGTATGATAGATCTAACCTAGGTTAACAGGAAAAGGAAGAGAAAGAGAGAGTTAGTTAATGATATAGCAAAGCCTCAATGTAGAAGAAAGGTGTCTTACAAACAAAGCAAAAAAGAAATATTTTTAAAAATGAAAAAAACTAGTTCCCATTAATAAATCTATAGGAATAATAAAATTAATTATGTCTGAAATCACATAGACATAGAACTTCCTTTTTAAAAAATTAGTTTTTAAATTGGTAGATAAAATTGTATTTATTATGCTAAATATAGCTAATTAGCATGCACATTGCATTACATAGTTATCATTTTTCTGGTAAAAATACTCAGCATCTACTCTCTTAGCATTTTTTCAAGAGTACAATGTATCTTCATTAACTCTAATTACCATACTATACAATAGAGCTCTTATTCCTTCTATCTAACTGCAATTTTGTGTACTTTGACCAACTTTTTCCCAACCCTCCACCCTCACATCCAATCATTCCAGCCCCTGGTAACCACCATTCTTCTCTCAACTTCTAAGGGGTTGGCTTTTTTAGATACCACGTGAGTGAGATCATGCGGCAGTTGTCTTTTGTGCCTGGCTTCTTTCACTTAACCTAATGTCCTCCAGGTTCATCCACGTTGTTGACCAGAAACACACATTCCTGGCATATATATGTCCAAACATGCTAAGTGGTCTTTAAAACTACCTTTCATCACGAGCTACTTTTACAGCTTCTTAATTATTTCCTAATTGTTTACATTTTCCTAATGGCAAGGCCTTATTAATCACACATTAAAAGAAAGTTCTATTATCAAAAAATTATTATCAAAAAATTATAAAAAATAGAACTTTTTAATGTGTGGTTAACAAGGTACTGTCACAAAAAAAATGTAAACAATTAAGAAATAATTAAGAGCCTGTAAAAGTAGATCTTGATAACATGTAGTTAAAAGACCACTTAACAACATGTTGGGACATATATACACTAGGAATGTGTGTTTCTATTAAGATGTTGGTGACAACAGCAGTTAACAGTAATTGTTGGCCTCTGAGGACTATTATGAAAATCCATAAGAAGTGAAAAGTGGTAACAAATTTGTTTTACTAGTGGGCTTTATAGTAGCGCAGGAACTCACGAGATGCCTGTTTTACATCAAGCATTTCTTTGGATACATTGAATGACTTTGGTAACCACTTGTGTTGGGTGGTCTCTGTCTGCCGCTTCAGGAGGAGTTTCTATGTTCTTTACCTACTCTGTGCCCTGGGAATCTAACCCGTATAAGCTGCATCAGCAAGAGTCCCCTGCCCTCTGACTTCTAGTTGAGTTTGGCCAATGGATGCAGCAGCAGGAGAGAAGAGGGCATAAGGAGAGTGTGGTCAGGAACTTTTATTTTCTTGGTCACCTCCCTGCTGAGCCATGGGTTGTCAGTGTCTTTGCTTTTCTACCAAGGGTCTTAGCTGCTGTGTGTGGAGGGGTGGAGGGCACTTTTCTACAGCTTGGGATGTGTTCATTCAACTACTCTAAGGGTGGTAAGTGCTACTAGCCATTGATATTTCCTGTGAGCTTCACATTAATTCTTCCTACATCTTTGTATCTAATCCCTTTATAAAGCTCTTCTCAAATACCCTATTTGAGTGTGCCCTCTGTTTCCTGAAAGATGAACTTCCTGAACTTCGACTTTGACTCTGGATTGTGGGTTTTTCAAGGTCAAGCTACTTAATGTAGTACTTCTAAGGACTTATAGAAATAATTTTAAGTAAATTTTCAAATTATAGTAAGTTAGAGTAATAAAAGTATTGTAGTATTATCAGCCAAAAAGAAAATATAAAAAATGCTTTGAATGCGAGGGAAAGAAAGCAATATGAATGTTCATGACAGAGCATCGGCAGAATGGGCCGTCACAGGATACCTGGCAGGTCTCCAATGGCAGAATTTGCCTTGCCCCTTTGGTTTCCTTTCATGGATTAATGTCGGGTTGGCCAAGACAGCCTCAGTGTCAGGCTTCTAGCCTATGCCATGGTGCAAGGCCAAAGCTAAGAAGATTCTAGATGAAAAAAGCACTGGTTATGGTCAATAACTTATGCTGCTTGTGAATTTTGGTAAGTTTCAAAGTTTTATTTTGGAAATATTTTTCATCTGGAGGTGCCAGAGACTGAATGTTTTAGTTTCCCATCCCCCAAATTCATACGTTAAAATCTAATCATCAATGTGATGGTGTTTGGAGGTGGGGCCTTTCGGAGGTGATTAGGTCATGAGAGTGTAGCCCTCGTGAATGGGATTGGTGCCCTTATAAAAGGGATCCCAGTGAGCTTCCTCATTTCTTCCACCATGCGAATGCGAAATAGGAAGACATAGAGCTGTCTATGAATCAGGAAGCGAGACCTTACTAGACACTGCATCTGCTGGCACCTTGATCTTGGACTACTCAGGCTCCAGAACTGTGAACAATAAATATTTGTTGTTTATCAGCTACCCAGTTTGTAATATTCTGTTATAGCAGCCTGAATGGACTAAGACAGGAGGTATCCCTAGAAAAGGCCCTAAAATTTCCTCTCAGCATCAGATCAACATACTCAAGGTAACTCCTTTTTCAAGCTGCTAGTTGGAGAAGATTGTTGATTTTCACATAGTGTGGACAATTGTAACTTTAGATTGTCTTTAGTCACTTGTACTCAGTAGGATTCCAAAATACTTTCCACATTCAGTGAGAGAATGGCCAACTATTGCAGGGGGGAATCACAGGCTGCTTGAGGTGAAACTGCTTTGGAGGTGAAATAAGGATAGCTACTTGAAGGTCACATCACAGCCGTGCTCAACAGGCAAGGAATGAGGCCTGGAAAGAAAGGTCTCCTTCTCCCCTGACCTTCTGGAGTCATAAAGGAATTAGAAGCAGCATCTTATAAATACTTAACTGGTCTTTAGCCAGAGCAGCAGGATTAACACCTTTTCAATGCTTTTGGCCACTAGGGTAAACCACATGAATTGCTGTTGCCATTGCCCCTTCCTGGCATCCCCCAACCCTAGGGAAGACCTCAATTCTGTCCACTCCTATTATATCACAGAGCTACCTAGGTTTTGTTTATCCCGGTCCTGCCTTTAATATGCTGAGCTTGGTATGAAGCTATCATTAGGAATCATTACATATAAAACATAAATTTCCCCAAGTTAAAAGGGAGCCATAAAAAGGAAAATTCAGTTGTGCTCTAAATGTGCTACGTGAGGCTGCTTCTCTAGACAAAGAATTTCAAAGTTTCAGTACTTTCAATCTATATGGCTTAATTGTTACTACATATAGGAAGAAGGCTCTTGGACAAGCAATACATCAGTGTTCTGAAATGGTCTGAGTCATTGAAGAGCTCATTAGTTCCCACCATTTTTCACACAATAGGGAGGCAAATGGGCAAACACTAAAATCCTATGGCTCTTTCCAAAAGAATCATAAGATATATCCAATGGGATGCTTGGTTTCAGTGCCTTCCTCAAGGGAACAGTAGGCAGACAACTAAGGGAAAATGTGAGAAGGTTTTTGTATCTTTTAAACACAAACTATATGAGTAAAAGCATTGACATTGTGAACTGTGCATCCCTGTATATCCTTTCTTCCCCCTCTCTTATATGGGGAAACAAGGGAATGAAAAGGCAGAGAAATTGCTAGTTATCGAACAGAAATAGTGTTAGATCCAGCATTCCCTTCTCAGAGGCAGCATTATTTTCATATCTTTCCAAGTTTTGCAAGCTTGACAGAATGCTGCTCAGAAATGAACAGTCTGTATGCAGGCAACATTCTAGCTATAATCCCCTATTTAGTAGGAAAATAAGAAATTGCTTTTGCATGATTTGGTAGCCTCTACCATAATATCATATTGCTGAAAAACATAGTATAGTTTCCTTCTCATAGCCCCAAATTGTCTTGCTTAACAATTTAAGGAGGAATTTAAACTAGGTCTTAACTCAAACTTAAAACAAATATTAACTTAGTTATGATTTAAAGCCAAATAATCTGTCCTAATGCATTTCCCTTGTGGGGAGGTACAGAGCAATTTAAAGAGATTTTACAAAAATAATAAATCCTACCTAAGGGAAACGGAAATCTACAATTCTTTTAAAAGTGATTCACACTTCCAAGAAACTGAATGAGGGAGTCCCCATTGGCAGACTCCATCAGCTGCATGGCCTGACATAGTAGAGGCAACCCAACAGGATATATTTCTAGTTTTGATGTAATTTGAGATTTTTTTTTTCACCGTTAAACAATAAGCAAATCAAGTCATGGCTGAATGGATGTATTGCTCTGGTATTTTAATGTATTACAATTTATGGCAGTATTTACTTCAGTTCTTGGCTTACTGACACTAAAATTATCTTAAACAGGAATTATAACATAAAATTAGATTAGATATACTTCAACAAGTTTATCTCTAACAATAAATATATACAAATTCTGAAACGAAGTACCCTGCAATTTTCAGCCAGTGCTTAAAGTAATTACACATTCTGTGGTGATAACACATTCCATTTTTTATTGTGCCACAAGCTGGTGAGATACCTCTACAGTGCATGTTAATGCTAATTAGCAGATAAAGTGTAAATCTGAGGAAGCCTCAAATTCTGTTGCTTTGTCAGTTTTCCCTTGATTGGAAATCGTAGGCTGACTTTCCTCTCATTCCAACTTAGCCTATTCAGGCATCGCTGGAGATGTCTTTCTTCGGTGCATTTTAATCCATCAGATCTGTTCGTCATTGAATGCCTCACTGTTTGTTTTTAATTCAGCAGGCTCAAACAGTTTCCTCTATAACTGCCTTTTATAATCAATCACAGGAGAATTTCGTCTCTGCCGAACAATAGGTGGGGATGACATGTTTACTCCACGCTCCCTCATCCCTGTCGAAGAGGTGTTTTTGTTTAGCTGCTAATAAAGTGGCATTTTGAAATATGTTCCTGAACTAAGAGGGAGGGAAGTATGCTCTGTAGTGAGCATTGTTTCCACTTACGAATCCAAAGCCCTTGGACTGGAGGAGCACATACAACCAGAAACTCCAGTTAAAATGAGCATTCTGAGGGACCCTACTGTTTGGAAAAGGGAGGGACTGTCCACCCTATCCTGTGGGGTCACAGAGACCCAGAGGGAGCCAGTCACCTCCAAGGTTTCAGAACTTTATTTCTACTCTACGGTAGACTATGCAAAGCTTTGGGCACATTCCATAACCTCTTTGCCTCTGTGCTCTGTGGCCCAAGTCTACCTTTGAAGTCAGCAGGAGATTGTTTATGGGGAGCTTTTGCTTTGAGTTGTTGGGCTTGATTTAATATGAATTTACATTCTGGGCCTACAGCAAATATCTTTGGGTTTCATAGATTAAGATGTGCTCATCAAGGCCCTTCCACACTCCTTTCTTTATTTCCACCTGCCTTTTTGACTTCTGGCTTTGCATCAATTACTAACCCCAAATCTCCCCTGCTGCCCCCACACCTGTGTGTCCTTAGCTATGTCCATGTTTGCTAAATGCCTGTAGAATTCTTGACTGACCATGTGTGCACCACTAGGGCCCCAAAGATGAGCAGGCAGAATCATCAGTAGGTTATGGAGAAGAATTGAAAAGACCTAGAATGAAAAGTGGTTTTGGAACATTTGGAATTTGGTTGAAAGAGCACCGTCTCTTCTTCCATGTCTTGATAACGATGGGCAAGGGTTGTCAACGGTGTGATTGCTCCAGAAATCGACTATGAGGTTTTAATTATTGATGCATAATAATAAAGATGATTTTGTTGGACCTTGATGTTTGTATTAGTCAGCTCAGGCTGCCATAACAAAGTACCAAAAACATCTGCCAACAGAAATTTACTTTCTCACAGTTCTGGAGGCTGGGAAGTCCAAGACTGAAGTTGGCCTCTTCAGTTCCTGCTAAGGGCCTGCTTCCTAATTTGCAGATGGCCTCCTTCTCACTGTGTTCTCACCGGGGGGGAGAGAGAGTGAGCTCCCTTATGTCTCTGTTTATGAGGACACTAATTCTAACAGGTCAGGGCTCCACCCCTATGACCTCATTTAACTTTAATTACTTTCATAAAGGCTCGCCAAATACAGTCACACTGGGAGTTGAGGCTTTAGCATGAATTTTTTGGGGGGTGGCGATACAAACATTCACTCCATAACCTTTCTGTAGCCACTAAACGCAAAGACAGTATTGCAGATCCCGAATATAAAAAATCAACTTTTAGAGGCATATGGCATTTAATTGTTTAGAGTTATTCTTCCATTTTTATTCCATTAAAAAAAACAAGTAATATTGTTTTGTCTTTATTAAAGTTCTAGTGTTCATTATAGAAAACTAAAAAATATATAGCTAAGAAAAAAGGAGGAAAAAATGATTACCACAAAACATACTATCCAAAGAGAGTATCTTATAACTCTTCAATGAATATCCTTCTAGGATTTTTCTGTGCAAGAATTATATGTGCACATGTGTGTGCACACACACACACATACGCTATATATATATTCTGTTTTTCAAATTTTCAAATATGGATTCATATTGTGTTTGTGCTTTAAAATCCGCTTTTTTCCTCTACCAATATATCTTGAATATTTTTCCATGTCATTAAATTCTCTTTTTTAACATGTGTTTCCATTTTTTTTAAACGGAAAAAAAAGCAGCTTCTGCTGCAGAATTTCATGGTCAACTTGTTTAAATTTATGGCAAAAACATTTTTAATTGAAAGTAAATGGAATGACGTGCCCAGTTCTGGGGAGGAAGTAGAATATCAGTGAGCAAAGCAATGAGTAACCTGAGCACCTGGAAGCACATGGAGGGCAAATCACTAAACAAATCAATACTTGAAGAAGTGGGGAAGTATCAGTGCCCCAGTTTCAAGCAAAATTCATTCTCTCTTGGAGATGTTATTTGCAACAAGCCTGGGACTCAATAAAATTTGTATTCACTGATACGATATGAAGTTGATTTAAGAACCATGGACCCTACAATTTTTACTCAGCTGGCATAAAAAAGCTGGCCCTGTGATATTACAAATGTGTGAATCTGTGGGATTATGTGGAAGTATAGCAATCAGCTGCTGTTTAAATACTTACAGGGATTACTTGCCATCTCTTAAAATCAGTTTCATAAAAACACCTTGTAAATTTACTTTTTGAACAGCCCTTGCAAGAATGTTAATTTGGTGATGGGCCAGAAACTGACTGGCAGGAATTTAAATAACAATGGGTACAGACCAATTGAAGCTTAAGATGTCAGATGGTTTAGGAAGCATGAATAAAGAAATTAAAATCCAGGAAAAAGAAGAAAACAAAAGTGAAGAAAGAACCATGAGCATGGTTAGTATAATTCAGAAAAGATGATGCCAAATGGGATATCCAGGCATGTGTCTGGAATATTGTATTCATTTGGCAGGGGTCGGATACTTTTGGGACCATGACAAATGATGCACTTTCAGGGGAGAGAAGATGTGCTGGTGAAGAGTCTGAAAACCATGGTATATTAAGAACGTTTGAAAAGCTATGGGCATTTGGTGGGAAAAAAGGAGGACTATAAACAGTTACAGTTATTTGGTTTGAGGTCTGATGAGGTATATGCTCATACTCATTCTGTGTTACAACAAATGGCTCAGGAACATTTTTCTAGCAAAAGTTGCTCACGATGATCTGGCATTGGCTGGATGACCATTCTGTGGTGTTTGAGGCATGTCTGCATTTGTAGCACGTTGCAGTAGAAGATTTCTAACTATGCTCCTAATTTAGCTATCTAGGGCTCCAGCAAGGAGCAAATCACCTTTGTGTGAATTAAAAAAAAGGCTCTTTGGTTGGCAATCCACTAGTTTGTGTTCTCCCTTGCATAGTGTCGAGTCACTGCTCAGAGGGAGTTGCCCAGCTAGGTACACTATCTTCTATTCCCCTTTCCAGGTATAGCCATGTGACACTTCTCGTCAATGTAGTGAGACCAGAAAAGAAGTGACTAACTTCTGGGTCAGGGTTTTGAAGATACCAGCTGGGCTTCTTTCTCCATTTCCCTGTCTGCCAGTGGGTACGGAAACCTTTAAGGTATAGGGGATGGTAAGCCACAGATGGAGGGAGTGGGTCCCTTAATCACCCTACGAGCAAAATGACCAACCAATTAGGAACACCAGCTTTGGACTGTTAGGTGAAAAATCAGCTTTTAAGGTGTTAAGCTGTTAAAACTTGAGGGTTTATTTGTTATAGCTGCTAACTTAATGCTTTCATCTGGGCTCATGCTGGGTGGTCCCCTGTAGTTTCTGAAGAGTCCTCTCTATGGGGGCAAAGAAGGATAGAGAAAACAAATCAGTAATTCAGGTAAAATAACTGTAGAGTAAGCACAGGGATTATGACTAAACAACTGGGAATGAAGAACTTCACTTTGCCTATGACCAGAGGAAGGTGAAGAAGGTGAAAGGTGAAATCATCATCATCATTATCATCAGTTAACATGTGCCAGCACTACACTCAGTAATTTACATTTGACCTTCACAATAATTCTGAAGTAAGCAGTAATTTCCCCATGGTAAAGATGAATTAACTGAGATTCAGACAGGTTAAGCAATTTGCCCAAGGTCACACAGCAAGTATGTGGCTGGACCAGAATTTGAGGGAAATCTGTGTAATGGCACTATTAAATTCTAGGCTTGTGGCTTGAAGAGAAAGCCCTTTACACCCTGGGCTCATACTAGCTCTAGAGGAACAACTGCACACAGAGACCTTTCTGTTTTGCAGTAATATTGGAACTCTGTATCACAGTGTATTGTCCAATCTCTTCTGAGGATGTAAGATTATTTACCTTGTTGGTTTTCCTAAAACTTGGCTCCTACAGAGCCTACCTGAGGTAACAAGAAATGCAGCTTCAATTCAAGCCCTGCAGTGTGCTCTGGAAGGGAACTCATCTGGACTCTCTTCACTGAGTAGAAAGTGTGGCTGTCAGCCAGAAACACTGCCTCTGACTGCTGAGGATCCCACACAGAATCCAGAATATTCTGTCCACCCGATTCTCCACTATTTATCTTACATCTGTAAGAGTGGCTCTCTCTGTGGGTTGGACTACACACTCTCGTATACCTGTGGTATCATTAACCTGTGATGTGTCTTTGGCTTCAGGAACTTAGATGAAAGCAGGCTTTTCTTACTTGCATTTAGCTGGTTGTGGATTCTCATCTCAGATATAGATTTTGCCATTGTGCTATTTTGTTTCTGGGTTATACCAGGCATTGAAGAATTCTTGTGCAGTTATTGCTGAATCAGACTTAAATTTTCTGGGTTTTTCTTTAGGTTCTGGGTGAGGCATGGAGCCTATATATTTAATAAGCTTCTCATGAACTACAGTTTGAGAACAGATGCTTTAAAGTTATGGTCCCCAAACCCCGGGCTGCGGTGGCCTGTGACCTGTTAGGAAAGGGGCCAGGCATCACTGTCTGAGCTCTGCACCACGCCCATGCCAATCCTCTGCACCCCACCCCCACTCTGCCCCACCTCAGGTCTGTGGAAAAATTGTCTTCTATGAAACCAGTCCCTCGTGCCCAAAAGGTTGGGGACCACTGCTTTAGAGGATTGTAGAAATCATGCTTCTATAAAGTTTTGTCTTTCTGCTTAAAAAACCAGAAAGTATGATACTCTCTGAGCATGTCTCCAGTGACTGAGCAAATACTTCTATTACATTTGCTATGTCTAGAGCCCTCTCCTAGAGCTGGAGATAAAAAACCCTCCTGAATCTTCCAGTTTAGTTGAGGAGGCAAAGTCAACATTTATAGTGTAGTGTAGGAAATTATTGCTATGCTTTGCTCTGATAGAACTAGTAAGTTACTTTATTCTGCCGTGATACAGTAACTTCTAACTACTTCTAACTAAATGATATGCTATAGGGGTGGTTATTAACTAAGGAATCTTTTGTAAGGTTCCTCAATCTTGGTTGCACATTAGTGTCAACCAAGAGAATAAAATAAAATCGGGTGCTCGGGCTGCACCCCAGACCTATTAAATTAGAGGCTCTGGGTTTGGGATACAGGCTTAAGCATTCTCTCCCAGGTTTTAGTTTCAGTTTCAATCTTAGCAGGGTGCTTCTCTTCTACTTCTTCCTACGTAGTATTGTGTTTGTAATGTGGGTGCTAGGAGGGTGTGTATTTCCCAGAGACATCCATCATCAGTGGGGCAGGGTTTCCATTCAGATCTGATAGGAGACCACGTACTTGGCTTTCCATCTGAGATGCCAATTCCAACTCTTTAATTAGGCTTTCCCCACGTCCGCTATTGTATCTCATTGTGATTATAACAAGTTGGCATGGCTTGTGTTTGAACAAGGCTTTGAGTGATGTAGGCCTATTCTCTGACATTTAAATTAGAAAAAATAAATTTGCTGAGAAGAGAATGGCGGGCTACCAGAGAGCCCTGGACCAAACCGTCTATCTTCAGAAACATCATTCCTATTTGTTTGTATAAAGCATTTCAGGAAGTATTAGGTACTGGGATGATGAGAGAGGTGTAAAGCAATTCTACCAGCCACCCACAGGTAAGATGTTAATTACACCGGGTAAAAGCCCAACACCAGTTGAAAACTAGATCCTTGAATACTGAGACGGGTGATTTTCCACTGAAAAAATATTTTTCCATTATGGGGGTTATGCAGCTGACCTGAGACAGCTATTTAATAGTAGGGCCAATTAACTTATATTAGATTCTTCTTTGCCCAGGACGTTTTCAAAGTCCAGGCTAAGCCTAGGGACAGAATTGCTGGCTCAGAAAGGCAGGGCTCGTAACATCTCCATTGTTTGCGCATTTCTCCAGATGCCCGTCCACTTCGGCCTGGGTGGTCCAAGCTTGTGTTGCAGGCAGCTGCAGAGGTTCCAGCAGGCTTGAAGCCTCTGACGCAACCTTCCTTGTGAAGACTGATTGGCTAAGAGCTGGCAGCCAGCCAGGGCTGGTGTTTTTTTTTTTTTTTCTTCCCAGTGTGTGTACTTTTATGTCTAAGCTGCTACCTTTCCTGAGCTAAATGGAGGCAAAGTGTTTGAGCTTTAATTTCAAAATCAGGAAAGGTTTGTGAGAAGAAAATGATATCCAGGCTTTCATGTGGGTCTCTGGTAGAAGATCATGGCACTTTATATCTTTGGTAAGCATTTATAGATTCAGATATCTCATAGTTTTATTATTTAATTTTACTTTATGCTTCTTGAAAAAAGCATTGATTAAAATAATTCAAAGGATAAAACAAGGAGGCAATGTGGGCTGCTCATCTGTGCATTCTCCTGAATCGCTAAGAGAAGATTCAAACATCAAAGTCATACTTAATCTTTGGAAAGCCCCGTTTTGATTTCAGAGACAAACATATTTCCATTGTCCACTGAGGATATCTGGGCTTGAATAAGGGAATGGAAGAAATTGTTTTTGGTTGAGTGTCATCTTGGTTCTAGGCACTTTAAACAGTCAGAAGCAACTAATCCTTGCAACGGTCCTATATGGTGGTGCCACCAGTATGCCAGAGGAAGCTCAGGGAGGTTAAGCAACTCGGCCAATGTTACAATATAGCGATGCCAGGAACTGAACCCGGTTATTGTCATGCCAAAGTCCATGTTTTCCTACAGCCATCACTTGCCTCCCCACCCCAGATCATTCACAAGGCCAGGGCACCAACATGAAAGCCACTTTAAATATAAAAACTGCTTTGAATCAGCAGCACTTATCATCACCATACCCCTAGAGCCTAGAATAGAGCCTGATATGTATATAGTAGGTGCCTACTATATGCTTTCTAAACAAGTGAACACATTTTCTAAAAATCTGAACTCTTTCAGTAGTATTCTTAAAAGCTTTGATCTCAATTATGGTGAGATGTTGTTTTTTATTTTTGTTTTTGTTTTTGTTTTTTTTTTTGGTGTTGAAATAGGAAAGCTCTTCTGTAGTTTCTGAATTATGCTTCAAAGGAAACAAGAGACCCCAGTGTTTGGTTCTTACTGGTGTGGTGAATGTCAGCAATTTAAGCCCTTTCTGCTGATCTTGAGGAAATCAACTCCTGCACAAATACCTGTGGGAAAAAATACATTTTGTGTCTTATCTGATTCCAAAAGTTTTGTCTTGACATTCAGAGGCAAACTGGTGAAGTCTTGGCACCATCATATTCAGTGAGCTCTGTTAAAATGTAAAGCTTATTTAAAGAGACACTGCTTGCAGTGCAAATGCCAATAGTCAATGCATATGATGTCAAGTTTGTCAGAATGCAATATTTTCCTGTCTTATTTTATGGAAATGCGATATGCTATAGTCTCAATGGCTGAGAAATCTGTGGTGGCATAGGATACCTAAACTATATTGTGCGTTGTGATCATGCATTGACATAATAGAGCTCACTTACGCCCAGGTAGGTTTCTTAGTGGAATATTGAAGGTGTGAGAGCAAGTTAAATTATCAATCTTTTCTGTGAAGCAAAATAATCAATCTTTTGTAGAGTATTTTTCTTTTGACTGTTCTCATGAAATATGAAAATGTTATAGTTAAGGTATCTTTGCAATTTATTAGGACTGCTTCTAATTTTTTCTTATAAACTATTTTTTGCAAGGATATTTAGGAGATCATATAGAAAGAATGTAATTTGTAATAGTAGCAATAATATCAAACAACAAATATTTTTTGTTCCAGTTATTGGTACAAAAAGGGACTTTATCTGTAATATCTCAGAGGTGGATATTATTAATCTACTTAAGTGTGAATACTGAGTCTCTGAGAGGTTTAAGATCACGCAGCCAGCAAGAAGTGGACATGGGTTTTGAGTCCAGGTTTACCTGAGAACCAAGTGCATGGCAGGTTCTTACCCACTAGGGGCGCTGTGGACTCCTGATGATACAATAAGAGCTTTTGGGCAACTGTGGTTTCCTTACTTTTGTCCTTGCTAAAGTAAAATCATGCATGTGGTAGATACGAATTATGTGTTTCTACATCCTAATTAATTTGTGTACTTACTAATTAAATTACTTGGTTTCTGCATACTGAGGAAGGCCATTTAGGTTGAGGATGCCCTATTCTATTTTGGCAGAGGACAAGTGGATCCAGGGACACAAATGTCATTTCATAAAGCTATGATTAGATCTTGAGCCAAGGAGACAATGTTGGCCTTATGTTTAGAGAAAGAAACTATAGTAACCAGAACCCACAGAGGAAGATGTCTTAACTTATGACCAAAGATAGATATAACTTGAAAATGTTTTATGTAGAACTTTATTTTTTTGATGTTTGTTCTAATTTGGAATCAAATTGCAGTCTGAGATATGGAATAACATGGTGAAAAAGAGTGAGGAGTCCAGCATAAAATTGCATGGATTTGAATTTCAGTTGCATCATTTACTAGCTGTCAACGGAAAAAAAAGACCAAACTCTGTAAAGTAATTTTAAAGAGATTTACTGTGAGCCAAATTTGAGGACCATGACCCGGAGCCACGCCCAAGAGGTCTTGAGCAAGTGGACTCCCTGAGGTTGGGTTACAGTTTGGTTTTATACCTTTCAGGGAGGCAGGGATTACAGCTAAAGTCATAAATCAATATGTGGGAGACATACATTGGTTTGGCCCAAAAAGGTGGGCCATCTCGAGGCAGGGACTTACAGGTTATAGGTGGGTTAAAAGATTCTTTGGCCTGTAATTGGTTAAAGACATGAAGCTTTGTCTAAAGGCTTGGAATGTTTTAACATAAGGAGCTCTTTATGAGAGATAAGCCACTGGACATAGATTTGTTGTGTAAAT